>PPJA03000019.1:0-250385 GCA_003707425.3 Kodamaea restingae
ATATGGTAGCTTGAACCAGCAGTCACGCACATCTCCAGATGGCTGACAGTGGGGGGACATTGCCTCCAATTGAACTTTCACGCCAATAGTAAAGCTGTTCACTCAGCAGCTATGATCAGTTTTTAGGCTGAGCCAATGAAGCATGTTGCTTCAAAGGGATGCAGTTGCGTAAAAGTGGCAGCCTGTCATCTCACGCTTGTACACACTAAGCTTCTGGGTTTGCTCAAATTCTGGCTTCGAGAAGTGGTGATATTAAATTTTACAAATACTGGTGTTTGTACACAAATACACCAAGAAATTATGTAATATTTTGCAGCCATTTATTTACGAAATTGGCTACGAGAGTTTTACAAATATAGCACTTCTGCCAATATTTCCTTTGCTAGGGATAATTATATACTTTTCAAACAACAAAATGACTAAATTTGTGACTGAAACCTTGATTTGAGGCAGAATTTTTAGTGTCAGGTGTAGATTTATCAGTATTCATACAACAAATTATAAGAAAAGGGAGCCAATCAACTAGTATACATTGCATATATAAAATTGACATTTATGAATCACAACTATCTAGGTAAATTGAAATAATGACCAATCCCTCATCAAATAAACAGACTAAATTAAGCATCTCTTCCAATTTCGGCCAGCTTTCTGGACTTCCGAAATACATGCTTCTGAACAAATGCAACAAGTAAATTAGCACACTTTTCCTGCCGCATTTCTGTTACTGGCCAGTGCGTAAGGCCGTATTCAGATATATATGAAATCAAGGTGACTGACGTCACGAGCTTTGTCACACGACCTTGTTGAATGTGGATAGAGCATTATGAAACGCATTCCTAATCGTTGAATCTGCCCTTTGCGTTTTCTTTACGCCGGTCGAGTTCATGAGCAGTTTCTGTGCGTAATTGTATCCTGTTGCAAGGAAATAGAGGACATTCAAGTGTGCAACCGTGCTGGCAGCACCAAAATCGTCATTAATGAGAATGCTATAAAGATTAAAAGACTACTAAAATCCCATATCAGCTATCACTCTGCATCTTTACGCTTTAACATTGAAATTCGCTACCGTAAAATTTCAGGTGGCCGCAAAGCCAAAGAGGATATCCGGCTTGTACACGGAAGGATGATCAATCAAAGTACCCTTTTGAAAGAGCACTCGTATAATAAGAGAGGTACCAGTGAAATAGGTGATCCAGTCAATCTCGTGGTGTTGGGGAGTTTGAAAGAAGAGAATTCATGTATTGTCAAGTGTGTCACATGATATTACATGTGATCTACTATCACAAAGCTGGGTACAATTCATTGATTAATGTGAAGTTCATGACACTTTGTACACCTCAGTTGTAATTTCCCTCATAAGTCTCGCTAAATGAATCCCTCGATAAAGGATGGAATCATTTTCTTTGGTGCAAATGTCGAAATAACGTGGTTCTTTAAAATAGACTGAGTATAAGCAGTTAAAAAATAGCCGTAACAGAATAACAGGAATGTTCGAAGACAACGTGGCATGATGGCAGCTTGAAAGGTTTTTTCAGGTTGAGAAAGGCAGATAAACCACTCTAGAACTGCTATATATGAAGAAGATTGTTTGCAAATGGAAAGCTCACGCCTTTCCTCTATTGTTTAGAAGGTCGGATATATTGCTAGTCTGCCCCAGATTTCCGCAAGAAGGTCTTCGTGAAAGTAAACAGAACAGTTTCCATCACGCATTGCGTGATGCGTGATGCGATATGAAAGAAATATACTGTATCTTTCCGAATTTTACTGCTCTTTCTAACGGTAGTAATTCTGTACCTACAGTTACTCGGTCATCTCATAGAATGAAATTAAAATATTAAGATAAAGGATCCCTTAGATGTCCGGCTCAAAACCACATTTTCCAATAAATAGAAAAGCAAGACACTCTTGTTGATATGAAAATTCAAAATATTTTGAGGGACCGCAGTCATAGAAAGGAATAGTGCCCCATAATTTAGGCACGAAAAGTAGGTAAAATGAAATTCTAAATCTCATTCCACCTCCTTATCTATATTATCAGTCTCATACCACGAATACCAATCGTCTTCAACTGGGGTACTGTTCTTCATTAACAGAGATATCAAGCTTAAAAGACTCAGCTTGCATTTCACCGACTTCGTCAGCTGCGCCAGTTCGAATTTAAACTACTCCTCTTCGTCACTGTCATGACGACGTGACATTCCCAACGCAGCCAAACGCCTACGCTTCTCAACTTCTGTCTCCTGCAACATCTCACTATCATCACTTTCTTCATCAAACTCTTCATCACCCCCGTGCAAGTGAATAACGCGTGTCATTTTGGGGGCAGTGGACCCTGGAGATGCAATGTTCAATGGCTCTCTCTTACCAGCTCCATGTGTCAACATGGTCGTTAACTTGCGCTCGATTGCATTGTTGGTCTTCTCATCTCCAGCGCCTGGATCATCGTGTGTCGGAATAAGCATGTTCTCCTGCGGCAGGCCCTTTTCTATATCGGCCGACATCTGTGGCGAAACAGCATTAGGAGGTGTAGGCAGAGATACACTATCAGACTTGATTCCAATAAGAGATAATGCCCTATCGACAATGCTCTTCGAACGCTCGCGTACAGCGTTGCAATGCCTGTTAACCCTATAGCGCCTGATAACCTCACCCTCTTCATTCTCAATGTATATGATATCGTCACACTGGTGAGCAAATACTTTGCGGCGCAGTGGATCACTCTTTTTAACAAATGCTTTCTTCTTGTGCTTCTTCTCGTTATTGACTTGAGTTTCAGTTTCTTCCTCTTCAAATGACGAATACTGCGAAAGCCTGCGCCTGAATGATTCTAGAGAGTGGATACTAGGTGCGTTTTCGCCTGCCAATTCCTGCTGTAAGTCCTCGGCCAACTTGTCTAAATGACCTCCCTTTTTGTTTATAGTCTCCAAAACCTCACCATGTTGGTCCTCAATAACAATCTGAGAGCCCTCCTGGTAGGCGGTCGTTGGAATCTGCTCTTCGGAAGGTAATTCATTGGAGTTGGCTTTGTGGAGCTTGATCCTGTGCTGTTGCTCCACGATATCCGAACCGTTTGTTTTTGCGCCGGTGCTTTCTGTCAGACTCGAATGTTCACCCGGTGGGTTTGCCGATGTGGTCCTACCCAACTGAAGGAATTCAGTCTGAGGTCTATGCTCAGTTGCACACTCGGTATTCTTTCCTCTGCGGTTTTTTCGTTTGGCACCGCCCGCTGGACGCACCTTGATACCACTGGTCTCAATGGTGTTTGATCTCAGGAAAGCAGCGTCGCCCTGTGCATTACTCTCTACGTCCGTAGCATCCATTTCGTGCAAAGAAAATGAAGTCAGCACCTTGTCCAACTTCTGCAATCTCGACATCCAAGTAGGACCCTGATCCTGGGTGTTGGTGGCGGTGAACGACATGGTAATGGCCATTCTGTTGAGACGTTTTCCTAAAGTGAGTACTGCCACCGAAGACCCATGTACCACAATCGACGTAATGACGACAAAGCACACAATGGGCCAGATCGTTGCGATCAACTGGTCATGGGGGTTGTTCTCGAGGGTCGAGTCGTCCAAGGCATACTGCTTGTGTACAAAGTGCTCCAACTCACGACGAGACAAAATCACCGCGAAAATAGCACCGACACCCACGGGACCAAAGTGGCCACAGAAGAGCGCCTCTCTCCAGGACTTGAGATCGGGGGTGAATGGTTTAAGTGCGAGGACCGCGGGAATACGACGGAGGAAAATAATAACAACCGCCAAAACAATCAAACGCCATACATTCAAGCCGATGTGGCTCATGTTGAAAGCGTGCCACGGCACGATTGCGCCAAAGTAGACGAAAAACGCCAAGTTGAGCAAAAGGTCAATCACCGTGGAAACATGCGACTCTTCTGTCTTTTTGGCAAACTTTCCGTTCCATCCAAATGCAGTTCCAGCAGCGAACGATACGAGCAAGTCATCCACACCCAACATTGAGCCGATACCGGCAGAGTTGAAAGCGATGAAGACAAAAATGGCCAAGAAGGACTCACGGTCAATCAAGTTCTTTCTCTCTGCAAAGTCCACAGCATGACGGAGTACAAGACCAATCACAATTCCGAGTACACAGCCGAAAATACACTCCCATAAGATGGTGATCAAAAACCACTCCTTGATGATTTCCCCTGGGTGGCCCAGATGGGTGATGAGGTTGAGTGAAAGGAAGATGAATGGGAACGCCATTCCGTCGTTACAGCCGGACTCGGCGGAGAGCAAGTTTCTGAGATGTCCCGGAACTCTTTCGGCGAACTTACCCTTACCAACCACGGCTGCTGCCAAAATGGGGTCTGTTGCGGTGACACATGCGCTAACAAGAAGCGCATCGGGGAACGTGAAGTGCGGAATGAGTGCCCAGATGAAAAGGCCCACTATCAACCAACTTGCAGTCATCACCGGAAGCAAAAAGATGGCCACTGAGAGCCAGTGCTTTTTCATGTACTTTCGCGGCAACTCGACCGCCACCGCCACGATCTGGATGCACAAGACAATACGGCAGATTTCCAATGTGATGTATTCAGTGTTACCCCATTCGAGTGGGTTGAACCAGTCCAAACAGTGTGGTCCTAGGATAAGTCCCGCGATGGTGGCTACTGTAGCTTCGCCTATATAGAGCTTTTCCTTCACAAAGAGCGAGAGGAGCGAGAAGAACGTGCTAAAAATGCCCACACACGCATATGCTACGTGTGCCTTTTCGATCTATACGGTTAGTAGTGTCTTGCGGTAAGCGAAAGCTGGTACTTACGTCTAACTGTTCCCACACCATGTTGCTGACATTAGTGAAATAGAATATTTTTGTGTTTAGCCAAGAATTCGCAGGACTGCAGAGCGAAAAAATTAGATAAGACGTCATAGAGAAAAAGCTCGTATTTGAGCTTTTTGCTGACTACCAAATCACTGAGTTAGTGAGGAGATATTAAGGGGATATTAAAGGGATATTGAGGGGGAGATCGTAATTACCTAATAGTGCAGATGGGATTATGGTAACTGGTGATACTGGTTTCGTAAAGCAATCAGGAAAGTAATGTAACTGACTGGGCATGGAGAGAGACACTAGGTGGTTTGATAGTTGGAGGTGGGCTGAGTAATATCACTGGTAATTGATGTCAGGAAAGAGTTGTGCGGAACTATGACTATTTTGGAAATTTATTTGGCGGGGCTGAGTGTAGGATTGAGAGGACAGTTGATAATCCAAGGCAGGAAGAAGTAGTAATTCTGGTTAGGATGAAAATACCATTTCAAATGAAAGGGATCTCATTGATGGATATTGATACCCGGGAGGATCATGTTGCGTAATATGAGATTCTGCGGAAGGTTGCAGTGGGAAATGCGAAGGCTATCGAGTGATTCATTGGAGCCCTCGCATGAGGAATGCATCTTGAAAGTGTAGCAAATAATGGATTTAGAGTATATAGTTATATAGTTGGTGTGGTCTTAGTTACTGTAGTACTATAGCGTTAGTTAGTATAGGATTAGTTAGTGTAGTATTAGTTAGTGTAGTCATAATAGATAGAAGTTTACCTGAGTTAGTTTTAATTCCATCTTCAAGTCCACCGTCATAACAATATATTGAGCTAGTTTTGTCTGTAGGATCTAAATCATCACTCCAGCTCGGTGTAAAAGGTATGTACGTTGCGGAAAGCTTGAAAAGCACCTAAATCTGGGGTTACTGCTAAAACAAAAAGTACCTGAAATCAGAATACCGATTTAATCACGGAAGCCTGCCATTTAATCACTGAAAAGTTCCAGAGTCTTCACCACTGTGTACCATCAATCTGAATGGAACAGAAAAATAGACAGACTCCATCACATCGCTGTACATTGCCAGACGACTTCATCACTTCAAACCGCCAGACCATTACATCCCAATATCAGTGTCCACCATCCAAAAGACTAAATCATGTCCCAGCTTTTTGTGCCTGAGGATCCCGTTTCCGGATTCACAGCATGTACCTCCCAAATACAACACCTCGCAGACGTCTTCTCCACGGTCACCACAATCAATTCACAGGCCATTATGGTAATACGACCGGAAGGAATAACAATATACACCGAACTCAACCACATATGCAACGTACAGCTCAATGTGGAGTCCACGCTCTTCTCCAACTATGTGTGCACCGAAGAAATGCAGCTCGGAGTGGACATGCAGCTTATTAGTGACTCTTTCCAGTCAGTGACCCCACCAGTGACCAAAAAGCAAACGAAAGTAGACCCAGTAACATGCTACATAACCTACCACGGCGAAGGACACCCTTTGGTAATAGAGTTCGAAGACCACCTCGTAAACGAAAAGTTGGAGTTTTTGACCTTTTACGTCGAGATGAGTCTCCCTGAGGACCAAGAAGAGCATCTTCTCATCAATCACAACGAGATTCAGTACGACTTAATTCTCCGGAGCGAGGTTTTTGCGAACTTACTATCGGACTTACAGCAGATCAATACCTGTGACTTGTTCATCAACGTGCTGAACGAATGCCAGGGTTTGGGGCGGACTAACCAAATCAAAATATACAAGAACGACCTCAGTTTCATATCACGAGGGCCCATAGGCCATCTGAAACTTATCTATCCCAGCGACAAGACAATATTGGAGCGTATTCAGATCTTCCAGAGGGATTCGGACCTGATGGTGCCTGTAAACGCAACAGTGACCTCCAGTTATAACTTCGGAACATTCAGCCGGATACTTCGTGCTGTTAAGCTCGCAACCAAATGCAAACTTTTGAAGGACTTGAGCGGGGTTCTCTCTGTCCAGTTATTGTGTAAGAATTACCAGATGCCAGGATACCCTGGTACTCTTATCAATTTCCACATGCTTGAGTCGGAGACGGAAGATGTTTCGACCACGGGTTTTGACGAGTCCTATGAGTACATGACAGAGGAGGCATATGAAAAACCTGGGGGACCTGAAGAGCAGGAGCCACTTTCGTATGCAGATTTCAGGACTGCTGATATTGAGGTCAAGGATTCCATGCAGCCTGTGAGAAAGAAGCGGGATATTCTGACTGTGGGAGGGGCTGTAGAGGTGCCTTTGTTTTTGTGAGGGATGGTAGTGTTGGAAGGGAAACTATTAGAGAAAGCTAATTTGATGGAGTAGGAGCAAGTGTTGAGTATAAATAGATATGGCTTGGGTAATATAATATAGAGATAGCTTGAATTGCTTGCTTTTATGCAGAAAGATGTATTCCTACTGTAGTATATAACGAAATCAAGAGATTCGTTGAATGTAGTGTATTATGTTCCAGATTAATTCTGCCTTCAGGAAATTCATGGACAGTATGGCTTTCTCTTGGCTTTCTTAGATATGCCAAGCCTTCCTATCGCTGAACTACAACCAGCGACTATTTCATACCTCTTAGAATTAATAACGCCTTTTTGTTCTTGCTAAATAATGCTACAAAATGCTCTTTGCTAATACCCACAGAGAAACTTATTTAGTAGCTGGGGTACATACAATAGCGCACGTTTTAATCATAAAACTTTTCACTCACCTTTCTCGCAACATCACTTTATTACTCGAATCTGCTTGCTCTTTCCAGACCACGGCTGACTCTGCCAGCTCAAAGTCTTCCTACCCTTTCCTATAATCTTTTATTGAAGAAATGAATACTAAACAACCTAATAGACAGAAATGTAATTGTCTATTCTGTTCTTTTGGTTCTGGGCAATGCACTCGGCTATCCAAGTGATGTTTCTGATCTCCTGCTCCTTGGAGCGCAACCACGCCCAAATAGTCGACATGGTGAACTGCTGAGTAAAAGCATTCTTACAGTAGTTCATCTCCAACTGGTAGAAGCAGTCCTCCAAAGTCTTGCCGCTATCACCTGAGTCGCTGAAAAAATCCTGATATTCGGCAACAGTGTCGGCGACAGACTTCAACTGCTCCACGTCCTCAATGGCAGCCAACTGTGAGTGGTAAGTGGGGTACAAGCGACCAAGCTCTGGGAACAAAGAGAGCTTGTCGTCAGTACTCAACTCATCGTTGCTCACAGAGTTGATGGCGATATTAATGACTCTCTTGTCCGCCTCAAAGTTCAACAACTTGAGCATGATTTCACGGTCAGGGTTACCAAATTCTTCCTCCACAAACTTGGCAAATGCTTCCAAGTAGTTCTTGTAAAGCTTGTTTCTGATGATCTCAATGTTCAAGTCGTCCAAGTCGTCAGCACTCAAGCAGCCCTTGAAGAAAGGTGCCAACGGCGTGTCGATCAACACGGTGTTGTACAAACTGTCGATGTCTGTGGCAATCGACAACGTGGGCAAAGTGTCGAACCAGCCCAATGGGTGGCACTTGGCCAAAATCTCAGATCTGTCTCTCTCGTGTAAAGTACCGGTGATCATCAACGACACATTGTCAATCATGTAGCCGTAGGTGATATAGTCCAAGAACTTGCTCAATTTACCCGAGCTCTGTGCTCTGATATACTGGAACTGCAGGTACAACTTCTTCGACAAGTTGTCTTGGATAACACTGGTGGACAAAGGTCCGTTGTAAGAAGCGAGAAAGTTACCGTAGTCGGTTGCTGACAATTGCAACTTGAGGTCCTCGAGATTGTCACATTGTGTCAAGTTGACGTACTGGTTAGAAACCAACAAGCCGCTCTTGTATCCCCTGACAACACCCTCGACGTAACCGTTGCTGATGTTAAAGAATAAGCCCTCCATTGATTATTAGTTCAAAAGTGTTGATAAAACAAACCTGCAAAAAAGATTAGACAATGTGCAAATTTAAGAAAGATAATTTAACGAGCACCTCATGGCATTTTAACTAGCACTTAACTACACTTTTTACAGTGTTTTACATGAAATATAACAATCAGTCTCGCTTTTACTGAGAACATTTGAATATACGAAGTTCAAAAGAACAGATAGGTAAAAAGGGAACATGAAATTCAAGGCACTTTTCTAATCTGCAATTTAACACTAAAGTGCAATTTTTAAGTCACCTCTTAATCTTTCACAAACTATTCGTATGTCTGCGATTCTTTTGGACACGCTCCTGGAGGGCATCGACGAGAGAGTCCTAGAGCACCTTTCGAGAGACCTTGAGTTAAAAGATGGTATCGAGAAATACCTTCTGGAATTGCTTGTCAATGACGACTTGTTGTCCACTGAGACCTTCACCACCACCACCAGCACGAAAAGAACGTTGATTGAAGAGATTGCTGAGCTCGATCTGCTGATGCGAGATATCAATGTCAAGCTTGCAAAAATTACGAACGAAAACCGTGACTTGATAATAGATATAAACGATGACTTGCACCATGTCCAAGATCTCTCCAGAAAGCTCGCTGGAACTCACTTGGACAACATGCTCCATCAGACGGAGCAACGATATGACGTGGAAATATCCGAAAAGATATCACGGTCGGTTCAGACGAGCAAATCCGTGCTAACTAATATCGATTCAATTCTCGACATCCTCGAGTTGCCTACCTTGTGCAGGGTCTGCGTGGTACAAGGAAACTACCAGGAAGCATTGGAGATTTCGCATTTAGCTAAGCTGTTGGTTGTGCGATTCCCCAAGCTTGAGATTTTCAGAGACATCAACCAGCATGTCGAAGGAGAGCTCACAATGATGGTAGAGGGCTTGGTCAAGCTTCTTAACTCGAACCTCAAGCAAACTCAAATCCTCAAGATTTTTCAGATCTTGAACAAACTAGACTTAGTGACGTCAGACTCGCGTGCCAATAAAGAGCACTTTTTAAAGTCATTATACATGAACTCGCGCTTCAAATTCATTGTCAATGAGATCTCACACTTACATCCTTTGCTCAAGACAAACAAGTTGACATATCTCAAGCGGTACGTCGAGATCTACAGAGAGCACATATTTAACGCATTATCGATATATCACGCGATATTCCACAACCATGTCCAAGAGGAACGCGATCAGCATGACACCATCATATTTTCCCAGTTCATTAAAGAGCTCGCTCTGTTGCTTATTACAGAGTTGAAGACACACTTACCTGAGATATTGTCTACAGGTGATGATGATGACATCGACCTACAGGCACTGAAAGATGGATTGATTTTGCAGTTGATCTATTTGTGTAAATCTCTTTCTAAATACCAAGTTGACTTTGAGATCATCCTTGTCACGGAATTATGCTTCTCTGGGGAGCCTGCCCTCAGCGAAAGTGATTGGACAAGGAATTTGTCAAAGATCAAAAAATTCAGATAAAACCTAGCTAGATAGCCAAGATGGGCAATATTTGGAAATTATAATAGCCAAGTTGATATACCGCACCCTAGCCTAGATAGCTCAAATCTGAGTGACAAAGTTGGGAAATGCAAGTAGCATAATAGCCTTAGTTCAGAAATCAGCATGGAACGTTTGAACAATAGCGTAGTTTGGTTTGGATTTAAGTGCGTAAATCTGTTTTTGTTCAAACAGTGTCAGCGTCATTCAAGGATCTAAATCATTAATGTTTGTTCTCTATTCATCAAGCTGGTTCAATCCAAACAAAAAACCAAGCTCAGACTTCTTCAAGGAAGAAACATTCTTCATACCGTTCTCGTCTAATGCCTCACCCACCAAGCGCTTCTTGTGCTCCTGTAACTCCATGATACGACTCTCTACTGTGCCGTTGATCAACATCTTGTGGACATAAACCTCGCGTTCCTGCCCGATTCTATGTGCTCTGTCCATCGCCTGATCCTCAACAAAAGGGTTCCAGAACGGATCCATCAAAATCACATGCGACGCACAAGTGAGTGTTAAACCAGAGTTACCTGCTTTCAAAGAAAGCAAAAGCACCCGTGTGTCTTCCTGATAAAACTTCTTGATAGTCTGGTTCTTACGATCAAGGGACATGCTTCCATCGTAGCGCAAGAATGGAATATTGGCCTCGTCGAGCGACAACTTCATAATGTCAAACAACGTGGTGAACTGCGAGAAGACAATAATCTTCTCATCGGCACATTTCGACATGATACTCTTCATGGTATCTACGCACTTACTGATTTTCGCCAGTGGTAAGTACTTCTCCTTCTCGAGAAGGCGACGGAGGAGCTGTTCATTAGTAACCTTGACCACAGGACGAGAGTATTTTGCGTGGAAATATGCGCTGACCGCTTCATAGTCTAGCTCCTCAACATGTACCTTCCGGAAAACCTCATGGTCGATGATATCCTTCAGCTTGAAAGCGGTCTGGCACTCAACGCACAGGACATTGTCATCGTCAAGCACACGGTCTTGCACAAAAGTATCCACACAAGCCAGGCAGATGACATGGCCGCACTTGGGGAATATCACAATCGATTCATTCACAAGGTTGTAGCACATCGGACACGTGAACATTTCCGTCTCCTTGATCCTATCAATGACTGTGCTGTCTAATTTCTTCAACTGCGCATACATATTCTGCCAGTTCTTCTTTTTGGGGGTGTCATCATCTTCAGCTTTTTTACTCTCACCAATCTCCACCAAATACAGGTGGCAGCATGCCTGTCTCAAGCGAAGTAACAACGTCAAAATGCTGGAAGTATGGTTTCCGTTTTTCCGGGCAGACTCGTCCATTAAGGACATTGCCTTATCCTGGATACCCTTCTCCAAACTTGAGTAGTATGACTTCTCATCTACACCCATTTCCACAAACTCAGGAACAATATGTTTCTCTGGAAGGGACAAAATCGGCTTGCCGTCTAAAAGGGAAGTCTTGGATCTCCGCAAAAGAATTGCTTTTAAAATTGCCCTCACTTTATTTAGCGACATCTGCTTGTCCGCTGTATCATAATTCCCACTATTGGACTTCAAAGGCAACGAGATATCTGCCCTAAATCTCACTTCATCATTGTATGGTCTAATTTGAAGAAAACGAACAATTGGGAACAACTCTTCAACGTTGTTCTGAATCGGTGTACCAGACAAACAGAATCTATACTCGCCCTTCAAATACGTCACAGCTTTGGATGCCAACGCCACTTTGTTCTTGATGTTTTGCGCTTCATCCAAAATAATTCTGTAGAAGGTCAGTGATTTCAGGAAAAACGGCGAAACGTATTCTTTCCCTCCATCCTCGAATTGGGGCATGATGGTTGCTGAAGACTCGTTGCTCTTCAGCTCCACTGCCTTTAATAACGCTTCACGGAAGTGCCTTTTCCACTCTGACGAGAGAGTACCATACGACGTTAATATAACGTCGTACTGCTGCATCTTGGAAAAGGTTGACAACGCTTTCTTTTCTGAACTGTGGTAAATCCCAATCTTGCACGGAACAGTCGACTTCAACTTGGACTCCAATTCCGCAGCCCATTGCCGTAATAACGACACTGGCGCAATAATCAAGTTGGTCTTGCACTTTTCGTCAGTCGACCGATTTGCCATAAAGAGTGCAATCGTTTGCACGGTTTTACCAAGACCCATATCGTCAGCAAGTATACCACCCTTAGACTTGGACTTCTCCATGCGCTTCAACCACAGAAGTCCCATGCGCTGGTGCTTCATGAGATTTACTGTAAGTTCCTTTGGCGTTGGCTCCAAACCCTCGTCATCAGGGTCATCTTCCTGAATGTTGTCAATCAAGTCCTTGAGATCGGCCTGCTCCAGGCGTGCAGGGCCTCTAGAGTAGATATTTGGTCTATATCCTTGTTCTTGCATTTGCATCTGCTGTCTCCGAACATTTTCATGGAACTGATCAATGTATAAGTTCGGGTTCAGCGAAGCTGTATCGTAGTCAAGACCGAAGGTACGAAGTCTATTCTTATACATTCCGATCGACTGCTGTAAGCGCATCATATGCATCTGATTGGACTTGTATATCTCGGAGTAGTGGCCCATCTTCTGGCTGTGAGCATGCAACTCGCCTGCACGGCGTGCAATCACAGAATCAAGTTGCGAACACAATAACCCGCTAGACTGGGGGTCCAAGTACGAGCGCTGCTGAACTAATTGTCGGTGGCTTCGCACAAGCGTTTGATAGTCTGCGTTCATTTTATGCGCCTGTTGCGAGAGTTTCTGGTTGTTCATCATCGCATTCTTGAATTCGCTCTGCATCGCTCCCACGCGCTGCTGGAGCTGTGTAAAAGCCACTCTCGATGCATGGTTCGCGTCTTCGACGTGGTATACTGGTGCTGGTGCGTTGTAGTTTTTCTGCAACTCAAAGGATGTCGGTTTAAAGTTGTAGTTCTGTGCCTGTGTGCTGTCTAAGACAACGAGGTCGTCGTCATCGCGTAAATCTTGTTCTTCGGAAGATTCGTCCTCTACGTATCTTTCTACGCGGTGTGCATCTCGCGCATAAGCTTCGCTCATTTTCTGAGCATCGTCGATGTTGATTTCTTCAAGCTGGTCGTCCTCGAATGACAGCTTCAAGTCCTGATCTTTTCGCTCTTCTTCTAGTTCCTGCGTGAGGTGTGAAGCTCGCGCGTAGGCTTCTCTCATTTTCTGAGCATCATCGGTGTCTATACCATCGAGAATTGCATATGGGTCATTTAAATTGTGATGGTGATGTTGGTTTTGGTGTTGCGATTGTTCTGGTTGTGGTACTTCTTCTAGATCTTCAGATTGAACCTCCTCTACATCTTCCATTTCGATATCATCGTCCGAGAGCTGAATCGGCGAAATGCTGTTCCCCGAATGAGCAAAGGGCCTTCCAGTAATGGTCTTTTTAAAGTTGTTCCTCACCGGCCTCTGGTCTCTCCTCGGAATCACCAGGGGTACGTATGATTCTCTGCTCGCGCGATTATTTTCAGCGGCATAGCGGAAATCAAAGTCTCGCTGCAGTTCTTGCATCTCTACCGACTCGCCTAGTGAGTCAACTTCTCTCACACTAGAGGAGTTATTCGTGTCTGTGGTCCATGTAGCAGAGGGCTTGTTGTCGAGTCTATTCTGTGCGTTCTCTATTTGTTTCTCGCCATCATTGTTGATTTGCCACTGTTCTGAATTCTGTTCCAGACCTGCATTTTGAAGAAGCTCTTGTACCTCCTCATTACTCAATTCTTCGTGGCTGACGTTTGCTTCCCCAATGTTACCTTGCTCGGTATATCCCTCTCGTATATTTTCTTCTCCGATGTTTCCTCTTGTGATTGAACGAACCAATTCGGCCTCCTCCTCGTTCATAGTTCCATTTTCTAGTGCGCGCGCCAAGTGGGCTTCAGTTGTGCGATCTTCGTCGTCATCGTCCGAAAGAGTGATTATCTCCACCGATGGTGGAATGTTACTTGCCATCGAAGGCGACTTCAGTGATGTTAACGGAGTTTCCGGTTCCAGAAGCAGGAGTACTTCCAGGGTTTTAACGCTGAGACCTTTTGTACGAGGAGCTTTGAGCAGATCTAGGCGTCCTTTTGGGATGCTTTGTTCGCTATTCGGGGTTCCTGTGTGTTTGAGTGCGAGTGGTGTGTTGTTCTCTTTTCGTTCTGGGTCAGTAGATACTACTGTGCTAGGAGAGTACATGGTTCATTCGTGTTGACAGCGAAAAAATACATTCGATTCACGTGAGAACAATTTGGTTAAAAAGGCCAAACTGCTGATTTAAGAGTGACGTCTCCGTTATTGAATGTGTGAAGAGGGGGCTTAGTTAATGATGATAACTGCTAAGTCGAGCTAGTTGACTTAAATTTGGGTAGCAACCCATCAAATTGAGTAATTTATGTGGATACTGAAGATTTGACAACTAGTAATAAGTATGCTGCCTTTGTAACAGCAACTGAGAGACTGAGCAAGCTTTGAAAACTTCCCATGTTGAGTAATCTGCGCTTTAAGGATAACGAGGAGACTTTTTGGTATTTTGCAGTGTAATAATGAAAGCAACTAAACTCTAACATAGAAAGCAACATCTTAGCATTTTACTAAAAGTTAGTACCAGTATGTTATTGTTGATGAGCTATACTGCCCACAATCCAATCCGGATTGTAAAAGTATCAAAGAACCTAGAAATTTATAGTTAATAAGACCACATAGAAAACGTTCCAAATCTGAAGGAATTCTGAAACAAGTTAGCAATTACATGTATATATATTTCTCGGAAAACTATGGATACTGTCTATTCGACTATCTAAACTTCTTGTCCAGCTTGTACACTTGTCCCTAGTTTACAGTTTCCTGATAGACAGTTATCCCTGATATACAGTTATCCCTAATATACAGTTATCCCTGATATACAGTTATCCCTAACCAAATCTTAAATCACCTTGTGTTCTCGGATTTATAACCAATTCCGAATGTACATTAACTTTCTAATGACACTTTTCGGGGACTTCTTAAATTCGTAAATCATCATCTCTTTCAATAGTCTTGTTTACTTCATTTATTTAGTAATTTCTAAACTAAGTTCATCATTCTACATTATCCCCCACTCACGTCCCTTTAGCTTGCAAAATTTATGAATGTATCCCTTAGAAGCAGGACTAATTCAAACATACGCTGTTCTTTTCAACCTTACTCCACGCAGTTGCTACTTTCACTAATTTATCTCTCTCGTGACTTTTCGTCCCTCAGTACTCCTACACTAATTCGGTTCATCACCCAGATGTCACTTCCTCATTAACTTCTGTATTGGTCACTCGGTTATCAACCAGTTTTACTAGGTTGGATCTTCACTAACTCCTAGCTGACTCTGTCAGCACGTCCTTGTTCGTCGTCGGTTCATCTACAAGTGATCACCATTCTCCTCCAAAATCTTGTCCAAACAGATCTCCAACTCAGTCTGCAAACGCTCGTTATTCTCATCATGAGCCAAACCCCTCAAGTAGTCAGCACGGGCTTCCTCGTAGTTACCCAAAAAGAAGTTGGCCACACCTCTCCTCAAAAAGTTGTCAGGTGTGCACATCATCATTCCCAACAACATGTCGGCATCACAATACGCATCCAAGTACTTCTTTGCACTCAAACTGGCGTCCGCCCTGCTCATCAAGAACAAGCAAAACTCCTGTAAAGTAGCGTGGAACGACTCGAACTTGTTGCGCTTATTTATGATCTCAATTCCAATAGTAAAGTGCTTGACTGCGTCCTCGAATTTGCCGGTTTTGAAAGCACCCACGCCTGCTTCGTAAGATTTCTTGGTCAACATCGACAAGGCCGAGTTGAAGTTCTCGGGTGTAGCTGGAGGAGGAACATCCGCGGTAATTCTGTTCAAGTCAGCTGATAACACGTTAAGTTGGTCGATCTCGAGCTTTACTTTTGGTGCTGCAGTAGCCACCTCTGGTGGGACGACCAACGATTTTGTTTTGGGGTCGTATGCGAATGTGACGTTCATGACAGTGTGTCTTTTCGTGAGTGAAAAAAGTGGTGGAGTAAAATGTTTGATAGGAGGATAAGAACGTACATGGACTAAAGTGAAGCATCCAAAGTGGAGAATGAGGGTAATAATGTGGATGACGTGAGTATATGTTTGAATTATCTCTTCGGGGAATCGTGAGATGTGTAAAGTTTATGATATTGTAATAGATTTAATGTGTGGGTATTTGAGGACTTGAAACGCATAGTGACTCAAGAAGTTTATAAACAGGAACTGTAGTGATTAAGTAGAGACAAATTTATTGCACTTGTAAAGGTGCGGGTGTTCTTTAGTATACTATTCAAAACAGATTTATATGACAACAATTGGTGCCTCTGAAGTAGTCTCCTTATTAAATATTCTCAGTTTATCATCTTGGCCGCTCAATCTTTCAAGCTTCGTTCCTCATGGCCCAATGGTCAAGGCGTCTGGCTACGATTAGTAACCACTTCTGGAACCAGAAGATTCCAGGTTCGAGTCCTGGTGGGGAAGCTTCTTTTTTTCTTTTTAGCTAGATATTTCTTGCTAGAAAAGTGTTTTGAGAGTACAGGTTAGAAGCCTCTGTCTTTTGAAGTAAGGGAAGGAGGCTTTCTTGCTCTTTGTCATGAGATTTTTCATGTCACGAACAATTTCCTACAGACTTCGGTATTCTCTTCCTTTAAATGAAGAACTGGGGCAATGAACACCCACATAGTCAATTTCTATATGCATCAGTGAGAGCTTGGATATCTTGGTTTTTTTGTAGGTTATTTGACATTCTTTACGATAATCTCAGCAGGGTTTTATATTGTCTTCTAGGCACTTTTCATACGCTTTTGTTGATAATGTTCTCCGTTTGGTGGTAGTTCTAGTCTGACAGTATAAAATTACTCGCCACATGTCAACTAATATCCCTTAAGAAGCTGTTTTACCTGATGTGATATGGGCTGACATTCTTGTCTACAAACTTAACTAATACCTTGAGTAATCATATATCTGTAAACTTTGATTGCGTGGCTCTGTATATCGCTTTGGTTCACTTCATTTCACATGGGCTTGTGATTGTACGAAAGTGTCATATCCATATACAGCAACATTGATTGTCCGATGTCCAACAAACATCAAGCTTCGTTCCTCATGGCCCAATGGTCAAGGCGTCTGGCTACGATTAGTAACCACTTCTGGAACCAGAAGATTCCAGGTTCGAGTCCTGGTGGGGAAGCTTCTTTTTTTCCTATTTGTGTGCATTTTTTGTGTTCTTTTTGCAGCCGCTGAACATGGACCTAGATCCCTATGACACAGTATCAAACAGCAGCCCACCACCAAATAATCCTTCTCTCTACACAGGCGACCTAATAGAAACCATTACAGACAGTTTTTCGGCTTTTCTCCTGCTAAGGGCAGATGTCTACCAAGAAGTGGCTTCCAAGTGTGCTACAAATACCTTTTCTACTCAGTTCAAAGAGCGAAGCAGAAACATTGGAACTCTCAAAGTAGTAGAAGAGCACACAAAACAGACATGGACACAGAAGATTCAAGAAAGTCTCAAGGACTACCGCTTTTTTTGGAGAAAAGAGCATATAAAGGCGCGGAGGTCTAACAAAGAGAAAGCCATTGTTACCGACAAAAGTGAAATCGATGCTGCATCTTCTGTTGATAGTTCTGAAGGCAAATGTCCAGTTTCAAATGAACAGTTCCGAGTTCAAACCAAATGGCAACACCTTTCTCAGAGATTTTTGCCTAAAATTTACCAATTTTGGCGGCAACAAGATGTAGATTCTCCGCAAAAGAGATCTCTCTCCCTCCCCGTCAAGTTTGATTTCACAAATACGACCAAGGAAAGAAACAGGGAAGGGGAACGGAAAGTTTTATCACAAGAAGAACGTGGTCCAAAAATGCAGCACCCCAGTAAGCACTTCAATTCAGCGCGACCAAGACCCTCTATATTTTCTCCGAGAAATGAATCTGATTCCAGCACACTTGAATGCCAAGAGGGTATAATTCAAGAGAACCAGTACAAGGACGGAAGACTAGTGCCAAAATATTCCAATGGAGTAACTAAGAAACCAAGGCAAATTGAAGCCAGCTTTTTTGATAACCAATTTGGAGCCAATCCTTTTGACCGCCACATAGATGCTAATATTTTCAGCCAAGTACCCAGTATGTTCTACAGTAGAAAAGTCAACACATCCGAAGAACACCTAGAAATCCCGCAAACTCCTGCAAACCCAAACCTTTTTAGCTTCCCAGAGGAAAAAGTCTCTACAAATTACAGGGAAAAGGTTTCGGACCCCCCAAGAGAAATAGTTCCGGATTCATTCAGAGAAAAGGTTGTGCCCCCTTCAACGTACAGAAGTTCTGCGGATTACAGAGACGTCTTTTCGACCCTGGCCGATTCCTTCTCAGATACCCTATAGTTTAGCTGCAACATTACATAAGCAATGACTCATTCTGAGTCACTACAGATAAGGAATGGTAGCGTGAATTTTTCAGTACATGTTTGATTTGAGACAGATAGTGAGGCCTAACATCCTCTCCCTTGAGCCGTACAGATGCGCTAGGGACGATTTTAAAGAGGGAATATTGCTTGATGCAAACGAGAACACACACGGTCCTGCTCTTGGCGAAGTATCTGTTGCGGAGGAGCAGTTGGAGTTGAACAGATACCCAGACCCGCACCAGATGGAATTGAAGCAGCAAATTGTGGAATTCCGCAATGGACAGCTGAGGGTCAAGTGTTCCAAGCCATTGTCTTCTGCCAACTTGTGTTTGGGTGTTGGATCTGACGAGAGCATTGATCTATTGATTAGATGTGTGTGTGTTCCTGGTAAAGATAAGCTTTTGATCTGCCCTCCCACGTACGGAATGTACTCAATCTGCTCTGTGGTGAACGATGTTGCTATCGAGAAAGTTCCTCTCACTACGCCAGATTTTCAGGTTGATGTTGCGGCTGTTACCGAAAAGCTCAGTTCAGATGCGCTGATCAAGTTGCTTTACTTGACATCTCCTGGTAACCCTACTGGCAAATTGATTGAGCCTAAAATCATTAAAGAGTTGTTGGATCTGCTTTCGACGAAATGGAACGGGCTTGTTGTTGTGGATGAGGCGTATATTGACTTTGCGGATGTTGGTAGCTCAATGTCCCCGTTGATAAACGAGTATCCGAACTTGGTTGTCATGCAGACGTTGTCCAAGTCTTTTGGTCTTGCTGGTATTAGGCTCGGAGTTACCTTTGCATCTGAAGAGTTGTCACACTATTTGAATGCTATGAAGTATCCTTACAACATTTCGTCGTTGACGTCGGAAGTGGCCTTAAGAGCTACCTCTGAGGCTGGCCTCAAGAAAATGAAGGAGTTCGTGGCTTCAATTATTACCGACAGAGCTGTATTGTTGGAGGAGTTGCAAAAGTTACCGCAGGTTGGAGAGAACATTGGGGGTCTTGATGCGAACTTTCTTCTTTTGCAGATCTTGGACAAGGATGGCAAACCTTCCAACGAGAGTGCCCTGCGTTTATACAAAAAGTTGGCTGTGGAGAATGCAGTTGTTGTGAGGTTCAGGGGTTCAGAGTTGAACTGTACGGGAGCATTGAGAATTTCGGTGGGCACTTCTGAAGAGAACAAGGTTTTATTGGAGAAGGTGAAGAAATGTTTTAGCGAGGATGTATGAAATGAGCTAGCAAATGTTAGAAAGACATCTAGGGTATTTAGTAAATGCAAGAGGAGAGATTAGCGGTGAGAATAAATAGCGAATTACGTACAATAAGTTAGAGTAGAGTAGACCAGAGTAGGAAGTATCATGCATGTGTGGGAAATGGAAGACTCTGATGTCTTTGACAGACTTTGTTAAGATTGGAGTATCAATCAGTCAAACACACAAAAACACCCATAAAACGACGTTATCAATGAATGTCTAGATTTAGTTCTTCTGCAATCATATTCTTCAGCTTAGTTGACCACTCTTAACTTAGTAAACATTCAGTAATCACGCTTAACAATCTTCGGTAAAAACTTCTTAGATGATCTCTTCAGTAGTAAACACTACCCACCTAACCTAACACAAGTTCGGTAAACACTGTTAATAAGCAAAATCTGTTCATCGCTAACATTTCACCGACGCAGTCGGTGAGGTATAAGATCGTTACAAGATCCTATTTTGGTTCCAGTTAAACTGACTACCAAACAGAATTCATTTTTTTTTCAAAATTTTCATCGACATGGGCAAATTGAACTTGGTAGGCCTTGTGGTCTCGCAGGGTAAAATGGCCAAAACGGTCAAAGTGCGCGTTCAGACAAACACCTACGACAAGCGCATCCACAAGGAGGTGCTCAAAAGAAAGGACTACTTGGTGCACGACGAAGGAAACATCTGCAGAGAGGGCGATATAGTCCGTATCGAGGCGATTCCACGTATTTCACCAAAGAAGACATTCGCTATTGCTGAAATCAGAGATGACAAGGGTCAGAAGTTTGCCTTGTACGAGACCATGGCCAAGAAGAAGGCCTTGAGTGAGGAGAGACTGAAGCTTGCGGAATTTGCATCACACAAGGACCAGTTGGCACGCACTATAACACAGATCGCAGACTTGCGCAGATTGAACGAAATAGTTGCCGAGGGCGAAGCTGTGGATACCGAGGCCGACAGAAGCGCGCTCTTGGAGGAGATCAACAATATCAAAACCAAATATGGCATCACTTCGTGGCCCAACACTGAGCCCATCATCTCCTTAGAGGTTCAGGAGGATGCACGTGAGTTATCGGAGAGGGAGATGAGACTCGCTAAGTTTGGTGAATTCTACGAGAAGTTCCTGACTGCTGAGTACGAGCAGATGAGGACGGAACTTTTGCTGAAGTTGTCAAAGGTTCCAGTGGACAAGCTCCAGAAGAGTGCTGCGAAGAACATTGTAAGGAAGTGGTTTTTGGACCCAAAGAACGAGGTTCCAGCTTTGTAAATAGTAAGAGTGAGGACTAAGCTCTTCACTGACGACGTCAGTGAGAAGCGGTTTAGATAATGAAGTGTGATAAGTACGGAATGAAGTGAGGTTGAGAGTTTGTAAAGTGAAGAGTGTAATGAGGAGTGAGAACTGAAGTGCGGTTGAGAGTAAGGTGAAATGAATGTTATTTGATGTTTTTAACTGGCTCATTATTGAATGTGTGCGATCTAACTGGAGTGTAAAACAGTGTTAAATTAACTTGGATCATAAACTGAACGAGTACATTGTGGTTTGATATTAGCCGGTGTTCTCGTCGGGTTGATGTTCAGATGGTCAACACTGTGGCTGTATTGTAGTACCATACATTATTGACAGTACTTTGTGAACACCAACCTTTTCTAACAGTGGCTTGTTCGAATGTCGCGCATCACTCGGACGAGGTGATTAATAGCAGAAGAAGATGATGAAGAAGCTGGAAAAAATATGGAAGGAGTATCTGATAATACGTTAATCAGCAGTGGGTATGAGAGCGCGGGGTTTGGGTAGGTAGAGGAGCGATGAACTGTCGTAGTGAGTAGAGAGCTAACTAAGTACAGAGCTAACTAAGTAATGAAGGCGTGGTGACTATGAAGTGTGTATAGTGGTGAAATAAGTAAATGAAGAGATTGCTCGGGAATTAACCATATGCCTTATAACTTGCTCAATGCTTGAGTATGGTTTGAGTCACAGAATGATAGAATGAAACGACTATCGAGGAAAAGTATCAAGGTCAGTAAAGAGTGAGCTAGAGTCAAAAGTGGAAGCAAGTATGTATATTAACTTTATGACCTGAATTGTGACTGAATTACCACGAATGCCTCTACTGATAACGAACAGTTCAAAAAGAACAGCTTTGTTCGCCGTATTCATACTAAAACCGAATGTTCTCTCACAGCTCTAATCAGTGCTCAAGACCGAGTATTCGCAACAGTGACTTTTGATCCTCTTAACCATCGCCATTCTAGCAAGCGTGCTTACAACGTCCAAAATAACTTCACCAACTCATAAAACTTCTCCTTAATTATAGAACTCTTAGTTACTGCCTCCTTGCCATGCTCATCTCATAGCCGCACACTCCGTACTTAACCACCGTGCATAATTCTCCATACTTCTCGTACACAGTACTACCCGGGTATTCCGAGACGACCCGCATCCAACGGAAGCCCAAACGATGAGATCCATATAACCACGCAGCTGCCAAGTAGTCAGATCATATAGAATCCCCATATAATTCGTGCTTAATTATAAATATAACCCCACCTCATTATTTATTTATCTCAATATTTCCATCTCAATACATATCAATATTCTTCATAATGTATCCACATAAACTACTCAAGAGTCCCGCACGCTCACACTCGATATCCAGTTAGATAATATATTTCCAATACGTTTCATTCTCTTATAATGAATTTAGTTAGTCACTTCACATATTATCCTTTTGTTTCACTCAGCTAAGCTCACGCCCACTAATTTAGCCCGTTGAATTACTATGAAACGAGCAAGGTTCAAAGAACGACCCCCAGCGCACCACCACACACAGCTCTTCAAGGGTGTCAATGTGGAACGCATCGTTGAACATGAAGCAAACCTATACCCAATCCTAGCAGGTGGTTACCACTCCCAGTCCGACTCCGTCAAAAACTCACAGGCTCCGTTCTCCATACGACATACGCTTGACGTCCCCATAGCCTCAGTAACAAACCTATCGATGCGCCCAGGTCAGCGGTGGTTCCTCTTATGGTATTACATCCTGACATATTTCCCGCTCACTGTTGCATGTCTAGCTCCGCTTGCAAACATGGTCTCTATAGTGGCATTGGTGGAACACTGGAGAATGGAGCTAGACTCAGAAAAAACCGTTAAAGACGGACCCGGACTCATGGCACTCAACGCATTGAGCCTTCTGTTTGGAATCATCGGAAACATCTCGCTCTTGATGAACTTCTCCGGTCACATCCACTACTTGATCACCCAGTGCATATCCATATTTTTTTGGGTGATGGCCAGTGTTTTGCTTCTTGTGGACATCATCTTGACCAACCGCTCATGCATAGGCCCAAACCCACAGTACAGGCGTAGTCAGGGCTTTTGGTTTGCGGTGTGGACGTGTTTCTTTTACTTTAACTGTGTGATTATCTTGACCATCAACTTCTGTGGCTACAAACTCCAGAAATATCCTCCGAAATTCAATTTGGGGCCGAAACAGCGCACTTTGATGATCTACATCATCGCGCTTGTGGCTTGGTGTATCGTGGGGACCTCAATAATGCAAGCTCTCGTGGATGAGCTCACCTATGGCGCTGCGCTATACTACATAATCGTTTCGTTTTTGACTGTGGGACTCGGTGATATTCTCCCACAAACAAAAGCCGCAAAGGCTATGGTGTTGGTGTGCTCGCTTATTGGCGTGTTGATCATGGGTTTGGTCATCGCGATGATTCGCCAGGTTGTGTTGCTGTCGAGTGGGCCCACTGTTTTTTGGCACGGAGTGGAAAAACGCCGCAAGAGGTATCTTCAGAAGCTTCAGGACCAGGGCAAGCACCTTACTCCCGAGGAATCCTTTCAGCAGATTCGTCTCATTCGTCGTCGAGTCAGAGTTCAGCAGTTGAACACATCGCTAGCTGTCACGATAGCGATATTCTGTGTTTTTTGGTTGATTGGCGGGCTTGTTTTTCACTACTCTGAGGGCTGGTCATACTTTAACGCGGTTTACTTTTGTTTTCTTTGCTTGATAACGATTGGTTACGGCGACTTTGCGCCGAAGCTGGCCTTTGGGCGGAGTTTTTTTGTGGTGTGGGCCATCAGTGCTGTACCGCTTATGACTATTCTTATATCAAATGTGGGGGATATGTTGTTTGAGTGTGCAGGGGGGCTCACCAACTTTGTATCGTCGTTTTTTTACCACGATAAACGGGTGGAGATGATGGGGGTTGACGAGGAGCTCAAGAAGGATGCCATGGATGAGGCTGTAGAGGATGCAGAGCAGGAAACACAGCAAGATGATTCACAACAAGAGGAACCAGAACTGGAAGACTCACGACTGGAAGAGAATCTGACCCAAACCACACGCAAACCCACCCAATTGCCACAAACTAACGAAGAATGGGAACGCTTTTTGGCCACCGTGGGGAGTAAGATCGAGAGACAAAAGGAAACATATTCGCACTTGTTGCGGTTTTTGAATCGTCTCAAGCCTCTCATCACCGATTCGATCGAGGAGCCTCTTCGGCGGTACGGCCACGATGAGTGGTCCGAGTTTCTCCTGGAATTGGAGACGGAGATTGATCTCATGCCTTCTTCAGCGAGACTGGTGCACGACCAGACAGGGGACTATTTCTGGGTGAGCGATAAGTCTCCGTTGCGGCTTCCTATCAAGGAGCCGAATTACATGATTATGAAGGTGTTTTTCAAGATTGAGAGGGATCTCACACGGTT
Organism: Kodamaea restingae; assembly: GCA_003707425.3. NCBI lineage: Eukaryota > Fungi > Ascomycota > Pichiomycetes > Serinales > Debaryomycetaceae > Kodamaea > Kodamaea restingae. The sequence goes on from PPJA03000019.1 coordinate 24,651, forward strand.
GGAGCAGTTATCGGAGGAGGAGACAGAGAGGTTTCGGCAGTTGGTGAGCGGTCGGGAACATAGTGTGGGTTTGAAGAAGTGATTTTTGAGCTTTTCACTGAAACGTGAGGTTAAAAACGATATCTGAGATGGACTTCAGAAATGGGTAAAGCGAGAAAATGAGAAATGAGTAAAGATAGAGGTAATCAGGAAGGCATGGATCTAATCATGAATCAGTCAAATGATGACAATAAATAGTTACGGTTGAAGAAACTAGCGAAGACAGAGAAAGCACTTTTCGGCGAGAACTCGCAATGTCGGTGAGGCATCAAGAGTGGAACCAAATATGGAAGTTTAGTGGTATATTTGTTTGCACAAAGCCTCTCGAGGGTCTACTAGCCACAGAAAAACAGAGTCGCGGCGCATAACTTTAAAAGCATGTTACTAGCAACAATCAAGCGAACCCTCAGTTCACTACTTCTAATCATTCAAAGACACTAATACTACTATGGATGGCGAGCTAAAGCAAAGTCACGCTAGAGTGCGCATGCGCACTTGCGAAAGAGCTACAGCTGGTTTCGCCGTTTCTATAAGAGGGATTTTGCGGGGAAATAGAAATACAATGCACACAACAGAGATCTTGTTGTACTTGGTGCAAAAGTAATGCAGGGGAATCCCATTGTAACCAGCCTCAAATAGCATATTATAACGGACGTGGAAATGAGATTAATGAACCTCCCCTGTTAACATGACGGGTCAATGCACTTGTTGGTCGAATGTGTAACTCAATATCTGGCATAGAACCACCAGATAAAATGTACTCACTCCTGCAAACCTCCATAGACTTGGTCGTCAGGTACTGGGAGGACAACAATTTAACAATTTACTAGCACAATGAAATCATGCACAAAAAGACGTAGTCACTAAGGAACTGATAACGACGAATCCAGATATCAAATGTGAATAAGATGTGTGTTAATGTAGAGATCAAGTGAGTAAGCAAGTAAGAGGTTAAGTAAGTAGGTGAGTAAGTAAGCGAATGAATGTGTCTAGTGTAGACTGTGAATTTGAAGTACATCTTAGCACACATTACGCTCAACTCACGTCACGACATAATACACTATTGTGATTGATCTTGTACCGTCCTAAGTCACGTTATCTATCTACCGTATATTAACTTCACTATTTTACTTTTTGTCCCTAACATTCCTTATCTTTTTATCTTTATTCCAATGTCCTACGACCCTGTGGCCTTGCGATTCTCTCGCAAACACACGCTTAAACTCTCACAACTACGCTACATAACGTTCACGCTCATTGGGCTTGCCCTCCTCTGGCCTTGGAACTGCTTTCTTTCAGCCTCCGCATACTATGACGAGCGTTTCGCCCACTCGCCTTCTTTGGTGAAGATCTACTCATCCACTATGATGTCCGTGTCGCTGGTGGCATCCGCAGCATACAACTTCTACCTCTCACAGGTACAGGCCGGCGTAAACTACAAGCATCGCCTTCATCTCGGGTTGATTTTGACCATCGTGGTGTTCTTGGTGATGGCCGTGTCTTGTGTGTCTGACCTCTTCATCAAGATGCCCGACACTTTATTCTTTCTGGTGCTCATGCTGATGGTGTTTGTGTCAGCCATGGCCACGTGCCTCGCTCAAAATGGTACTATGGCCCTTGTCAATGTGATGGGAGGGATATACGCCAACGCGGTTATGGTTGGCCAGGCTGTCGCTGGTGTTTTACCAGCCTGCGTGCTTATTGTGTCCATTTTACTTGTGGGAGACAAGCCTAGCATCAAGGATGAACACGAGTACGAATATGTGGAGAAGAACTTCGGCGTGTTCACTTACTACATTACTGCCAGCTTGATATCGGTGGGGTCTATCTTGCTTTTTTGGTGGATCAATAAGTTCAAGGTGGAGAGTATGTACACCGAACTTAACGAGGCGCTTGAGGCTGGTGATGCAGAAGAAATCGATGACGAGCAGAGTGTTCTCGCTGACCCCAGTCAAAAAGAACATGTTCCATTCATGTTGCTCTGGGGAAAATTAAAGTACATTGTTCTGACCATCTTCATCACCTTCTGTGTGACGCTTCTGTTCCCTGTTTTTGCACTGCGAGTTGAGTCCACGCATTACCTGTCGTCGCTACCGTTGTTCCAAAAGAAGATCTACATTCCTCTCGCGTTCTTGGTGTGGAATGTGGGTGACCTTTTAGGCCGTGTTTTCTGCGGTACGCGGTACTCCATCCTTATTCGCAATCCCAAAGTACTCCTTTGGTATTCTGTTTCACGTTTGGTTTTCATTCCCTTATTTCTCACATGCAACATTCACCCTGAGGAAGCAAAGACCCCAGTGTTCAGCAGCGACGTTTGGTACATGTTTTTACAGCTTATGTTTGGTTTGTCCAATGGGCAGTTGACCACGTCGTCGTTCATGACAGTGGCTGATTTATTGGATACTGATAGTGAGAAGGAGGCTGCGGGCGGGTTTACCTCGGTTTTCCTCTCGTTGGGGTTGGCGATTGGGTCGTTGTTGAGTTATTTGTTGGTTATTTACATAAACTAGAGGTGAAAAGAAATAGCTGAAAAGGAGCTGGCAAAGAACAAAAGAGCTTCTAAAAGGTATCTTGATTTTCAATCGGGTAAGAGCCTATAAAAATTATATTTGTTGGAGGGAACAGTCTCACAACCTCCGTGTGCATATACCAATAGATTTTATGAGATGAAGAATAGGATTTACTGACTTGTCCAGTGGAGCTGAATTTGACTGGAGTGAAAATGACAGGGATGAGCTCACACAATCTGTCATCTAAACACATGTTGCTCACTAAATTTACTGCTTCTAGAAGATCATTGGAGGTATTAGTGAGAATAATTTAGTGACGAAAGTACAAATCATCGCCAAGATATGGACCTAATGGCCATGGCTTTTATAGAAAAGTGATTGAAGTGGTAGAGCTGCGTTGACATGACTTTTTATTTAGACCCGAAAGCAGGGCCAGTTTGAATTTTATGGGTAATTTAATTACTTGATCTCTATTCTTCACCCATATACTATGTTTTGGAACAGATTTAGAGCGCCTGGTTTCTAAAATTTCAATCACCAGTTTTAACTCTTTCATTATCATTTGCTAACCATTACCATTTATCACTGCCAGTTAACTTTACTATGTTTTCTGACTCCCGGAAACCACTCAGAATTGACCTTAAATTGAGCCCGCAATTGAAATTGCTCGTTCGTTTAGTTCGAACTCCTTTTATTAAATCTCACCAGTAACTAAATCAGCCTTATCCCCAGTCACAACTCAATCAGCATTTCCTGAATTGCTACAAATTATCGGGTTGTCCAAGTTCCACTAACTCCCAAATTACCACTATCTCCACAATCAGAAACACTTTTTTTTACCAAATCAACATGTCATTCTGGGACAACCACAAAGACTCATTCAAGGCAGCGGGCAAGAAAACTGCCACCACTATTGGCCACGGCACCAAATCACTCTCCAAAGCAGGAGTAGAAACCTACAAAAAGCACGATGCACAGAAAAAGGGCCGAACCTATATTCCGCCGGGAACCGAGACTTCCTCGTTGAGTGCCACCCAAGCAGCAGAACAGCAACGAGCAGAAAAGGCGTACTCGCCACCCCCACCACCGAGTCTCGCTAAGCCACTACCGGATAAGGAGAAGCTTGCTGCTTTGCCATTGCCACCAAAGAGATTGGTTGGGAGTTTTGCTGTTCCAAAGGCCGGAGAGCAATCTGCGTACGCGCAGCAGTTGGCTCAAAGTGAGCAGCAGAAGCAACAGCAACAAAATCAACAGTCAATTGTGCAGCAGCAGGCTCAACAACAGCAATATCAACAGCCAGTTCAGCCAATCCAGCCACAGCAGATCCAACAAGGTCAACAAGTTGAGCCAATTCAACAATATCAATCTCTTCAATATTCTCAACCACCCCAACCAGCCCAACCAAATGCACCATCTCAATACACTCAAGCTGCTCAATTACCACCGAGACCTTTGCCACCTCAACCAGCCCAATTACCGCCGAGACCTTTGCCACCACAGCCAGCTCAATCTCAAGTGTCTTACTCCTCACCCTATCACCAACCACAACAGCTGACAGAAAATACACCAGCATCACTGTCAAGTATGATACTGCAACTTCAACAGACCGCTGCCCAAAAGATCCTGCAATCCGCATCTCAGCAACTCAAAGAGTCTGCCAGTAAGCAGATCAAGGATTCTGCAGGACAATACCTCCTGGATCCTGCTATGCAGAAAATTCAGCAATCAGCAGCTCTGCAGCTCCAGAAGCCCGCGGTACAGCAGTTCCAGAAAGAGGCCACTGATCATGCTCAACAAGCGATGACTCAGCACATTCATCAGGCGATGACTCAGCAGACTCAACAGTTAATGAACCAACATTTTCCAGGTCAACAACAAGTTCAACCAGAAGCAACTCAACCAGAAATAACTCATCCAGAAATTCAACCACATGGAACTCAACCACTGGCCCCGGCTGAACTACAAAACCCAGTAGAGTTGCAATATGAGCAGCCACCACCGCTGTATAGTCTTGCGCAAGACCCCCAATATATCACCCCATCCGCCCAACCCAACTCTGCTCCAGCACAGCCCCAATTGCCACCACGTCAATCAAGTGTAACCTCCACTCCATTACCTGACCCTAAGAGTTTTGCACCACCAGTGGTTCGTGCTGACCGTGCCGCTGTTTCTTCACCATCGTCAGTATCCGCACCAGAAGGACCTAAAAAGGCAAACTTAATGGAGGTTGAAAAGAAGTTTGCGCCTCCTCCAAGGCCATACCATGGTAATGCTCCTTCTGATAATGGAAACGGTGGTAGACAAGTCCCTTCATTGCCTACAAGGGGAGCTAACAGCAATCCTGTACCGGGTCCAGCACTCAACACGGGAACGTTGGTATCTCCAGTATCAAGCAATACACGCGGAGCACCTCCATTACCAACCAGTTCTAGAACGGCAACTGCTAATATGCCTAAAGTGGATATTTCGGCGTTTCCACGACCACCTAAAATCTACAGGTCTCCTTCTGAGCTACAAGATATGCAGCAAAAGAAGGATATCGAGAAAAAACAGAATAATGCGGTTGCTGACGCGCCATCAGTACCATCGAGGGTGAATTCTGATTCTAAGGCTGTAGGAAAGAAGCCTCCACCAAAGCCTACAAAGAAATCAAGTGTTCTTGTTTCCAACACTGAGGTCGAGCCGAAGAGGGAACCTAAAACAGCTCCAGCCAACATAGATGCAACACTAAACTCGGGAGACATTAGGAACGACAACAGCTCAACTAGCGAACCAAAGATAGAATCAAAAGCCAATCCAACCGTGCCCAACTTCGCAGAGCAAATCGCATTGAGGAACAGAGCCTCTGATATCGGTGCTGCACCTTCTAAGCCTCAGAAACCGGAAAAACCACTCAAACCCAAACCCGCTAAGCCAACAAAACCAAAGCCGCTCAGCAACGAAACTACAACCATTCCTATCATCAAACCAAAACCTCTCGATACCGAAACTACAACCATTCCTATCATCAAACCAAAAGTTGCCAAACCACCTGTTCCGGCACCCCGTGTTCAAACTCCCAAAGAAAGCACAACCGAAACACAAACCCTGAACCCTGGACCATCTGATATTTACACTTTTGAGAAACCGTCAACTCCGGTTTTCAAGAAGGCTGCAACACCTCCAGTTCCCAAAAAATACACCGAGACAACTGCACCTGTGGTTCCCAGTCGTGAGAGATTAACTGCACCAAAAGCAGCATTGACCCCATCTCCAACCCCCAAAGCATCATCTCCAGCTCCACCACCTCCCCCGTCAAGAAACTACCGCCAACGCACTCCTCCTGTAGAGACTTCCCCCCCTCAACTTGATCTTGAGCTTTCGACAGGCTGGTTTGCACGCACCAACGGAATTGTTTTCCCGCAGTCGATCGCAGGATTGAACCACTCTATGAGCACCTCAATGAGGTCCAACTTTGGAGTCACTTCGTATGAGCTCACCTTGAACTTGTGTATGAGAGACTTGGCTATTCTCAGGTACAAGTTTAGGTGGACCGGTGACAACGTGGCTGGAGTCAAAGTTGATATCATCGGTTGGGAGCCTTCACCAATAACATCCAAGAAACCTTCCCAAAGAGAGCTTGTTCAGTGGCACGAGCATTTTGGAGAGCATATTGCGCAATGGTGCGAGCACCGGGAAGGCCAGCAGGTTTCACGCGGAGAGTGCTGGGATCTTGCCCACGATGCTTTGGAGAAAGGATGCGGTAGACATGCTTTCATCTCAACCTACGCGCATCATGGTTTCCCCATTTTGGAAATCGAAGGAGGCCCACAGGGTATGGTTCAGAAATACTCTCACGATGATGTTAGGAGGGGTGACATTGTACAGTATTACAAGTGTACTTTCCGCAATGATGCCAGTGGACTTGTTTCGACTGCAGGTGAACCTGACCATACGTCTGTGGTTTTACTGAACAATGGAGAATTGGTGGTTGCAGAGCAGAATGTCGGTGGTAAGCGTACTGTGATGAAGAACAATCTTAAGTTGGAGGATTTGAGGGAGGGTAAAGTGACAGTATACAGGCCGGCTCCAAGTGAATGGGGAGGGAAGTTGTGATCTCAGTAATATCAGAAGACTTACAACTTGTTACTGAAGACGACCTATGAAGAGGAGTACACTTTTGATATCAGCTTTTACAAGTATACATTATGATACCTGATTATCCCTTGCATTGGTTCCTAGTAACTTGTGTTTAGGATTGTCTGATGAATGTGTCCCCATTTGCATCATTCATCATTCCCATTTGGCCCTCTAATCCCCGCCGCTTGCCCCTAATATTTAGTTACCCTGCCTTGAAAGCCGCCCCCGCTGATCATGTCACCCATACATGGATCTTTCGGGGACCATTTGTACCCAGTTTTATCCAAGTCCAAAAAATCACCACATACTCAGATGATTGTTTTGAGAAACCAGCCCAACAGAAATTAGAGAAGAACGCTTATATTATTGGTTAATGTGGTATCATTTCAGCTACTGAGTGTAAATTATGCATCGTATCTAGTATAAATACAGTTGCATTCCGGCGAGTTTGAAATTCATATTACAGGGAAGCTAATACGGATTTCAGGTTACCTACCCATCGAGCCTTCAATTGTAAGGAGATTTTGTCTGATAGTCGAAAAGTTTTCCAAATATCGGCTTGAACCCTAAGTCATAATATTCTACAGGTACAGTGTAATTGAAGCATAGTCCATGGTACCATGTTTTTGATATGAAATGTGCGTCAGGGCAGCCATGGACCTTCAAAAAATAGTAAAAATGAAAGCTGCCAATTTCATAATTATATGCTACGCATCTACACACACAATTCTTGGATTTTAGCTTCCAGAGCTAAGAGATCTTGCACTAGGTACGTTATCCCCAAAAGAAAAACCTAACCGAGGGTGACGTGGGAACTACGGGCTTCTGATCTTTCTCGTATTCGGCATATGGTGAGAAAATGTGGAAAGAGAATTTTTGTAATTTGTAGTCTCATTGAGGAGAGATGGACAACAACCTTGCTGCAAGGTATCCCCATTCTTGAAGCCTTTTTTGGTTAAAGTCAATATCTAAACCAAATAGAAAGATACGAGTGCCTCTTTGGGCATTCAAAATTCTTCTTTTACTAGTATAGTCTGAACGAATATGCGATCACGCGATCATCTTTTCGTTTGGTTGAATTTGCAGCCATCGGGTTTAAAACAATCTACCTCGTTTGCTCATAACCTCGATAGTTGAATTTAACTAAAGATCCTTGGAAAAGCACCACAGTCTGCCCATCTAGAACATCTTTTTGTAAAAAGTAAAATGTAGTCAACCGCAGCAGGACATTGCGTTGTGTAGTCATAATTGAGTTGAAATATGTTTTCAAGTTTTTTATCTGGTCGTTCATCGTTCAAGTATATGTGGAATTGAAGTTAAGAACCTAATCGGTTCAGTAAATAGCACCAGAAATTGTAGAGTGACAGAAATTCATAAGTTCAGAGGTCCTCAACAAGTCGTAAAGCATTCAAAACAGTTTCATATACTGGTGAGTACAAATTAGTCATTAAAAACAGCGGTATGAATTTTGGACAATTAATATGAATTAAGAGATAGCGATATCATTAAACTTGGCATCAATGAACTATATACAATCATCTCAATATGAAAATCAACAGATATATAGCGAACAACACGAAATTATAAATTCCCCTAGGAACAGCTTAGCCTTTTTCTTTTGTTAACAGTACTCCTTGACTTCAAGCTCGATTTCCTTTTCTCATCCCACTTTTTTTATCCGATGCCTTCTGAAGCTGCCCCAGCATTATCCACCCACCAGGACGAGGTCACCTTTGCCCGATTTGAAGAGAACATCGGAACCAGGCCCCACTTGGGCTTGAGTGAGAACGCAACAGAGGCAGATGTTAAGAATGCCATACTTGACTACTACTCTGTGAAAGACATTATACTGTTCTTGCGCGACAACAAGTATAGGAAGATTACCTTACAGTTTCCAGATGCTTTGATAAGCGATTCGGCCACAATTGTGCATGCAATCCAGAGGCTGTTGAAAACGCAGGACGAAGAGGAGTTATCCCCTGCAAATGGTACTGAGGACCAAAAGAGCCCAGATTGTAAAAATGCCTGCTCGTGTAATGATGCAGCAAAACTGTGCAAACCTGAATGTTCATCAAGTGGATACCCATCAACTCAGGCTTCAAGTAATCAGTGCTCATCCAGTCAGTGCTCATCCAGTCAGTGCTCATCCAGTCAGTGCTCATCCAGTCAGTGCTCATCCAGTCAGTGCTCATCCAGACAGTGCTCGTCCCAGCCCTCTACACTGTCGCACCAAATATGGATCCTTGCAGATACTTCCTACTCTCCATGCTGTATAGACGAAGTGGCAGCAGAACACGTCCACAGTGAACTCGTGATACACTTTGGTGATGCTTGCTTGAATGCAGTCGACAAGTTGCCTGCGGTGTTCGTGTTTGGAAAGCCCAAAATCGACGTAGATAATGTGTGCGAAGCTATTGAAAAACAGTACGAAAGGGACCAGAACATAATGATCATGGCAGATGCTCCATATACGCGTTACTTGGCTGAAATCCACCACAGATTGAGCGGCAAGTTTTCATCCATACGCTGGATGGACTTGGACATCGGTGAAACCACAACTATCGGGTACCAGCAGCAAAACCAAGGAAACAGCATGCTCAAGAGAATACCTCTGGGGACTAATATGGACGAGGAAGACCTCAAGGATTATGAACTCTTCCACATCACGAAGCCACAGGCACCCAAGCTCCTCCAACTCATCACGAAATTTTCGTCAGTAACTGTTTATGAGCCTATAGAAAAGGAGGTTAGCACGGGACCTTTCCCCAACTTAATGAAGCGCTACAGGTATATGAATGTGGCACGAAGTGCTGGTACTGTGGGCATTTTGGTGAACACCTTGTCGTTGACCAACACCAAGAAAATGATCGACTCGCTCGGGAACAAATTGAAGGAGGCCGACAAAAAGCACTACGTGTTTGTGGTGGGAAAGCCCAATGTGGCCAAGTTGGCAAACTTTGAGGAAATAGACGTGTGGTGTATTCTCGGTTGCGATAACCAGGGTATTATCGTCGACGAGCACAACGAGTACTTCAAACCTATCATAACACCATACGAGTTGCTACTTGCATTATCCGACGAGATCACTTGGACTGGTCAATGGGAAACAAACTTCAAAAATGTGTTGGAGACCTTCGATGAAAATGTCGAGGAGAAAGAAGACAACGAAAGTGACGAGGAGCCGCGCTTTGACCCCGTCACTGGTCGCCTTGTATCAACATCGCGTCCTTTGAGACAAATCAACCACTTGCGTATTTCTCAGGAAGAGGAGCTGCCCGAAGACTCAAATGCTTTGGTAAAGAAGTTCTCTAGCCATGTTGCGATCAAAGGCACGGTTTCCACGGCTGCTCAGCACCTCCAAACAAGAGCATGGACTGGACTTGGAAGTGATTATGTCGATGAAGAAGAGGGAGCGGTACTTGAGGAGGGACGTGGGGGTGTCGCAAGAGGATATAACGAGGGAGAATAGGCGAACTTGACCGCAGTAAAGTTAGACGAGAAGTAGGATTACTATGTTAGCATATAATGTATAATAAGTATTGGTTATATAACCCAGAACATTCTATTTCTATACTAGTGAACTTAGTGAGAACATCTTTACAAGAGTAAGTTATTACCTACATACATTCTTAACTTTTACAACACGTTAAAGTTTACCCAAGTTCTGATATTAACTGGCTGCAATTCGGAAAAAAGGCGTAATTGAAGGACACTAAGTAGAGTCATCTTATACAATATGCACCGGCTTCTTATCAAAAATAATGCAACTAATTGTTGATAAAGAGTTTTCTTACTGGAGCATTTTGAACCCCGCTAGCCGAGAAGGTTTATGTTGCGCCAGATGCAGCAAAATAATAGGCACAATGAAAATGAACTTCATGTTCTCTTATTTTTATTATTTCAGCATTGAGAAGCTTGCCTCTGTACCACGTTTGGGGCGATAAACTTTTCCTGATTATTGTTCTAAATACCTGATCAAGAACTTTTCAGTCTCTACTGTTTTACTGTTATTCGCTAACTCTTGGCTCCTTTCAGCCATTCCTCACTGATTTTCCTTTTTTTCCCTAGTATTTTTCGTTTCTCTTTCACTAAGTTTGCACCTCGATCACTATTTTTTGCGTCCCATTAGGTGACAAATCTCTTCCTTATAATTTCTACTCTCTGCATCACCCACTATTTTCTTCCACAAATGTGACTATTCTTTGACTAATATCAAATTTTTCCTGCGCGATTGAGAGTGCTTGAACGAAGAGCAAGATGAGTAATTCAAATCTGTACTGTAAGAGTATTTATCTTAAAAACTGCTTTCCTGTGCTCTCTATTATAGGTTTTTGTGTCTTTATAAATTTCCACTTATTCTCCGTTTTTTCCACCAATTTTCAGTACATCTTCGCTAATCTCCAACACATCTTCGCTAATTTCAGCATATCTTCACTGATTTTCAGGCATACTCACCAGTTTTCCAGCAATTGTTCGTTCTCATTGGTGTCCGCTCACTAAATCACATAACTTTACACTTTCCTGTGCCCAATACCTTAGTCCCCCAAACACCGCTACAATTCCAAACCTACTTTTCCACCATCATTTTCACGTAGTCAGGCCATGCCTTAAACTTCTTCACTAGTCGTAAAATTCTCCATCTACCCCCAGATTTTCACCTTAACGCCCTAATCAGTTAATTTCTCCACATTTAATATTTCGTATGCTCACTCTCGATGACATCGTCGCTTGTGCACAACACAGCGCGGTATTTGTGTCCATCGCACTACTTTGCATAGGGTATGTCAGCCATTATGGTTCTAAACAAAACTAACATTCAGTCTCTACACCCATTGGGTATTCGTGCTCGTTGCTGCGGTCATCGCTTGTGCCCAGACCTTAAATTGGATCAACTTAAGATATAAGTGCCGACGTCAATGGAAACCCCTCAATTCTAGTGATGTCGCAATTGTCACTGGCGCATCCAGAGGATTGGGTCTTGAAATTGCCAAAGCCTTGATATCAAAAGGCTGCACAGTGTACAACTTGGATGTCGAGCCAAGTCTGTTTGAACACGGACGTTATATTGTAAGAAAGTGCAACTTGGGTAATAAATGTGAGGTCGAAAGCGTTGTTGAAGATATTCTCAAGCATAATACAGTAACAGTACTTGTCAATAATGCCGGAATTAGACACTCGGAGCCCTTGTTGAGTTTGGAAAACGACAAAATCGAACAGCTTTTCAACGTGAATACGCTTTCGCAAATCTGGATCAATAAGCTCGTGCTCAAAAGGTCTAAGAAGCTCTATATTGTGACGGTCTCGCTGATTCTCGGGGTTCTTGCACCAAAGAACTTGTCTATATACTCAGCCACCAAGGCGGCCAACATCTCTATACATGAGGCCATGTCCCAGGAGTTGAAGTCAAACCCATATGTACGCCTTCTTCTTGTTCTTCCTGGTCAGCTCAGCACAACAATGTTTGGGGACATCGATCAGTCCAACCCGTTCCTCGCTCCAATTGTGGACCACTCGGAGTTGGCTGCTAAAATCGTGAAGAAGGTTGATGTGGGCGAGCGTGGGGTATTGTGCATGCCTGTATATGCCAACTTACTACCTGCTGTGCGGGTTTTGCCTACGATTTTGCAAGATTTTGCGAGGTGGTTGCTGGGGATGGACGAGAAGATAATCAACGCTAGGACTCGCTAAAGGCATTGGTAATTGCGAGTGATTTGCGACGTGAATGAAGGAACTGACGAAACCGTGAAGTTAGTAGATGGCAGGATACTTAGAAGTCAGTAATTTCTGACAAAGGGACATGCATAGTGTTTTATACAGACATTCTTTAATGTAAGACTGAAATTCTCGTTGTTAAGTGTAGAAATGAGTGTAGAGAAATGATAAAAAAATCGGCTTATGTTGCTTACAATATATTCTAGAGGGCCATAAAGAATCAGAATAAGAGTTATTCAAACTCATAGTGAACCTTGCCTGTAAAGCCTTTTAGTGGAGCTTGATCAACTCTACTTCTACTAGGTCAACTCATACATAACTGAGAATACTGGCTGATTTTTTTGAATATTTCAACATATTTAGCAGCATTCATCTGAACTAAGCTCTGATTTTGCCATACGTGTATTCCAGTTTTACTGTAGTACTTACCCTGTTAACTAAAATGTCAATTTTGTCGCAAAGATATTAGAAGCTCATAATTTGTGTGTACCAAAACATCAATGAAGAGATCTACGATAGTTCCTCTAAATTTATTTGCGAAAGACAATGCATAAAGCAGGTTTAGACACAAAGCCGGCGGTTAAAAAGAATATTTTTAGTATTTTGCAGCAAGTTTGGAAATTCAGGGTACTTCGCAAATGCAGGCCTTCTGCATCCACCAACACCCCATCCGGGTTCCTTCCCAAAATCTCTCAAAGATTTCGGGGAATGATTCGCGCACAATGCCTACACTAAAAACACTTCGGATATTGCCCCCGTCTAAATACCTTCTCTTTCTCATGATATTTTTCAAATCCCCGAATAACTCTAAGGCTGTATATGAAACCAACACTTTGCAATCACACTTGTATGCTGGAAAAAGATGAAGCTGTTATCAGAACTCAGAAATCAGTTTCGAGTCAGCATTGAAACGATGGGTTTTACCGGGATTACGGGATTCGTGATAAGAAATCATCTGCTGGTTTCGGTATCTTACCTCTTCACAACATTCCCACTCTAGTAATAGAAGTTCAATGTTGTGAATTCCAAATGGCTTTTCCATACGGTAGCTTGAACAAGGAATCACGCTCTCCAGATGGCTGACAGAGGGGGAACACCCCTGGCCTTTTCAACCGTTATTTATTCATATAGTTTTGGTGTCGTTTTGCTGGACTACTCATCTTCTGCAACATACCTACGGTGTCTTCCACACTATAGCCGGTGCCATCATACTTCAAAACAGTTGTTTCGTTTATGATTGAGTATGTTGTGTATAATAAAGGAATAATGACCAAATTATTTCTAATATAGTTGAATGTTCAGGTTAATCATAAGATAGTTTCGATGCTTGCTAAGAGTGTCCAAGATGTAATGATCTGAATTCTATTAACTACAATAGATTTGTCTTATGACAATTCACTTGCTCTAACTAAAGGAAGCGAAGCTTGGCTCTCGGTGTGGCCTTTCAATATAAGATCTTTATGCCTATATTTATAGCGGCTGTTATGATCACTATGATCCATAATAGGAATACTCGTCTGCGAGTATATTCACGATAGGTTGACTGTCTGTTGTTACGACACATGCCCCGGCATTTAAAATCCTCCTTATTCTCTGATTTATGATAATCCACTTGATTATGTGAGAATAATGTAATTTATCATTCTTGGTGGCATATTCCAACAGTTTTTGTACACAAACCCAATGAGGCTTATATAATATTTTGCAGCCACTAAACTCATAACCTTTAATTGCCGTAAATAGAGTCTAACGTAGACTGTGGGTTGTACAGAGAATAATGATTGATGAAATATATAGCTGATTGTCAAGAACCCATCAATACGCCATTCAACAAAGTAAGACCCAGCTGGATCCTTATATATTGAGTTACAGAAAGATCAAATTGTCCTTTCGTAAGATTTTTAGGTCACATAACAATATTAAGTCCTCACCAAAGAGATGAATTTTCAATAGTATTGATGATAAACTCTCTCGTGTTTATTTTATGTTGGTGGTATCAATTACGCCGACTGATTTATAATTGAACAATAAACTGCCATGTGAAAGAGAAATTATGACTTATTAAAGAAATTCGGGGTATTAGACATCATTGGAATCCAGGTTTATGAATATCCTAGTTTACAGAACTGCTCATTAATTCCACTGTTTTTGTAGCACTTCATTGCTCTATACTCCAGTGTTTTGCAAACACCATTCTATATGAATCAAGGCACAACGTCCTTGCTTCTCCTAAAGCTATCTTGTATCTCTACAGCAAAACTTTTATGTTTATATATAAAAAGCGATACTATTAAGTGTAGCCACCAGTTCGTATAAGCACTCGAAAGAACTCACTTAGATGTTTTTTCCTTGTAAAGTTGCTTGTTTTAATTTCCACTCCTTCCTAATGTATAGGTTTGATATCATGCACTATTAAAAAAGCACGAATTGAAAACTAGTGATAATCTTAACTCGCTTATTTTTCAAGAAGGTACAATAAACGAAGTCTTTATTTGTTGACTAACTTAACAATCTAAATATTCACTTGATGTACTCAGCATTTAACTTATTGTATATCTTCTAATAAGATCATTTAGCTCATGCTTGACTGTCTTGTATCTTTGATGTTGACGTCAGTTAACAGAAGACTTGTGTGCTTTCCTTCTACGGATCACACTGTCCGGACTCACTAATTTCTCTTTCTCCACCACAGTCAATAAAAATACAATCTTTCTCATATTCGCTACGCTAAAGTACACTTAAATCACTCTTTAACCATGTTTTCTTTTCCTCTATATCTTCTTCTTCTCCATCGCCTCGGTCAACAACTTGCCAAACGCATCTCTGTTATAATACCCCGCGGAATCAAAGAATTTGGCGAATGGAAGCTTCTCGGTTGCGACCAATTTGCCGTCCACAGAAATCTCCAAATTGTACTCCGGTGCGTATTTCTCGGTCCAGCCCGCAACCTCGATCTTCTGCTTCTTCTTGTAGCCCACGTATTTAACGTTCTTACTCATGCGGTTGAGAAAGAACATGATGGTGCTGATCACAAAGTACGTCACCACTGCGACCACAGTGATGCCAAAAGTGTCCTTGAAGCTCATTTTTTTGTCCAAGTAGAACAAGCCACCTGCAATGAGAACCGTCAGGTATCCTAAAGCAAGCTTGATGTCTCCCATGATGAAGGACTCATCGTAACCCAACTGGGTCATCACGGATGCCAAGTTGTCGTCAGTCTCCTGGCGCAAGTCGTTAATTGAGCTAAAGTTAGTAAGGAAATCCTCGCTGGCTTTCTAAAAGGATGACCAGATTTAGGAGCTTTGGAGTGGAATATATGTCGAAAGCTAATGATTCGGCAAGAGTTGAGATTACATCTCAATATCCGTTTGGAATACCCGAGAATGGAAAACATCACGGCCTTGCATTATGATGTTCAAGAATATGACGTGGTGTGGTTTGACGAAGTTTAAGTATCCATGGAATTGTGTTCACAATTATGTTGGTATCCGGTCAATATGTGTGATGCTTAAATGGGATTCATTGAACCGTCTTGATATGAATAGCCTTAATATTCATTGAATACCCTTATTATCTACCGAAAAGCCTGGCTAGCCATGAACAATCCATTGAAAGGCCACTATAATAACTAGCACTGTCCATTGAATAGTCATTTGGCCATACGTTAAATCCATCTTTAGACCCTCCGTCATTTGAACTATCTTGCCACCTCGCCACATTCCAACATACCTCTTCACCGTTAAGACGCAGTCTTCGTCGTACTTCCGCTATGCATCCACACACCTATAAAGGTCCAGGCCCTATCTAGGTCCAGCATCTTATCACCCTCTCCATGTATACTCACTTCAAATTGATCCGCTTCATTCAACGTGTTGTTTGAAAAAAACGCTTTTGGCTCTCTCCACCATGAGCACCAAAAAGTCCCCGCAAACCACAGAATCTTCGCAAACAAACACCCCCCCATCGACAAGGGGCAACAAACCCAACCGCCACAGACAGTCAAAACATAAAAATGTCGATACCGACCCCTCCATCGAACACTTAATTCGCCCCCGAACCTCAATCAATGGAACCTCCAGGAAGAACCAGGTCTCAATCAACCACTTACTTGACTTCCAGGGCTACCGCGAGTCACAAGAGTATAACTCACGCAAAAACTACAAACGTGCTCCAAGAATTCGGAACTCCAACCCCCAAAAGATCCATCTCCACGGAATGGCATACATAAACGTGCACTACAAGTTCGTCGTGGATCACACAAAAGACTACAAGGCACAGCAGTTGGACCCCAACATGCCGCTAAACACGGAAGACATAGTTCGTATAATTGCGCCTCACGGAAATACTTGCCCGATTTGCTTAAGCGACGAACCTGTTGCCCCACGCATGCTCGTGCTGTGTGGCCACATCTTGTGTCTCACATGTCTCTTGTCCTTATTGGACAGTGAGGTTCCAAAGCCCAAAAAGAAGGAGAGCGATGTCATTGTTGAAAAGTATAAAGAATGCCCATTGTGTTCGTTGATCATTCGCAAAAACGAAGTCAAGCCAGTTTTGGTCAACAACATCGATGAACGCTTGGAAACGCCCAAGATCGGCAACCAAGAGGTCTTGACTTTAATGTCTCGGCCACTCTCTAGCGTCTTACCACTCCCCCTGTACATGGGGGAATTGCATGTTTCAAAGAGTGACTTCCCTCACATTAACGAACACGATTTCCGCCAGTTTGCTCGCATATACCAGGGAGACTTAGCGTACCTTATAGAGATGTACGAGAAAGAGAAGTGCGACATCAAAAGAACATTCGAGGAGGAACACGCATTGTACGGTGGCTCCGACCAGTTTATAAAAATGGCTATAGCAAACATTGATAAGGAGATCGCACTGTGGTCCGAAAAGATGCCTGAAACCCCTAAAAAATCAGCACATCGTACGACGTCCTTGGACTCGATGTATTACTACTACCAAACAGCATTCAACTCGAGCACGGTTTATGTTTTGTCGCTGCTAGATGCCAAGGTACTCAAGACGTGCTACCATGGATACACGCAGCTTCCCCTGAGTGTAGTTGCCAAGGTTGAAAGTATCCGTTACGAGGATCTCACTCATGAAACTGCCATGTCTAAGTACAAGTACTTATCCCACCTCCCCGCGGGGACCCAGGTGGGCTTTTTAGAATGTGACTGGAGTGGTAGTGAGTTTTTGGATGTGGAAACATGGACACTGTTCAAAGAAGAGCTTTCAAAAAGAAGTCGCAACTCTCAGAAAAAGCTCCGCAAAGAGGAGCGCGATAGAATACGTGCCCAGAATGAAGAGGAAGCTCGTACGCGCGACTTTTATGAGAGGGAGAATACTGTAGTTGAAGAGCACCCCACGAGCTCGTTTTCCACCATGACTTTGGGTGAATATACCGATCTTCCAGCATTGGAGGCTCGTCATGATGATAGTGACGAGGCCAAGTACACAACGTCCGTGTGGGGGACCAAGATCCCGAAGGCTGATGAGTTGGGAGATGAAGATGGGTGGGACACGGAGGAAATGATCCGGCGCGCAAAGGAGGAGATGAAGCGGTTGGATGGGAAAAAGAAGAAGAAGGTTGTTTTGTGGTAGAGAAGGTTATTTACAGAACAGAAGATATGATTAAACGATTATCAACGAGCAAAAAAATAAGTAATTTTGGTATGCCCCAAGGAACGTGATTTATGACGGAATGAATATGATGGAGACAGAATGGACATATGCAGGGGAATTTGAAAGACTTTTAAAGAATAAAGAGGTAATACAAGTGATAGAGAATCTGGCTAGATAATTATCATAGGGTGGTTATAGCTCGGAGATCAAGAAAACCTATCTATGGTATAAGAATGTTCTAGTAGGCCTACGTATCAAAATTTGCCTTGTGGCTTCGCCGATTAACAGTCACACAGCGCGTGGGAAGTTAGAAAAACAACGGTTCAAGAAGGGCTCGAGATATCAAATCAAATTGTTGACCTATCCCACCGCATTAGTCTTCATATATATCCTGGCTTACATCAATATTAAGTTACAGTTGAAGAAATATAATCAATTGGTATGTTGCTCAATTTGTTGATATCGGAGGTAGATGGAAGTAGATTCAGCTTTGGGTTTCATTGATATTTCAGTAAATACTTTGTTAAACGGAACATTGTGCAAATGCATAAACTGATGGTAATTTAGTTCGAGTAGGATCTGGATTCCGTCTAGTGCCCCTTGTATATCTTCAGAAGATGTATTTATGCATCATGAATGCAGATCTATTCATCAGTTTGCAGGCTTTTCGCAGCCACCCGAGCTCCGAACTATGTGTTGTATTAGTTGTACTCATTAAGAGGTGCACCAATTTGCCAACGCAATGCTTTTGTGTTATTACAAATATAAATCCTAGAAGAATCAAGTTGTGCATTTAAGTTTGGTAGACCGCATGTTTAGTCCAAGTATACTGAAAATTTACAAAGGAAAAACAACAAGTTTATTGTGTGTGGATTGTGACTTTGTACTGAGAAAGTAAAGGTGTGAGGACCTCAGATCAACATGATCAAACTTTAAAGCGAATACACCACTGTAGCATGAACCCCTAGTATTTCAACAACTATTAAATAAAGATTTTTCAGGTGCGAATTTGACCATCGAGTGTTCGAAGCGTTTACAGAAACAATTAAAAGTCGGGCGGAGAATACTATAATTGAGAGTGGTGGACAAACAAGAATGACCAAGTATACGACAGGGTGCTTAGGAATACATAATTACAACAGATTGGTGTGAATACTTAGAAGAAGCTTTGAAATTGAGCCAGTATATGATAGTATTTTGGTGTTCTAATTTACTTGATAGAGGCTGCTACAGCGGACAACAGAAAGTATGTGATCTGAGAAGACACTTAGAAGTCTGTCCTATCGGTCTTTCTTGATGCTTAATCAATGACATAGAAAGAGTATAATCCGAGAAGCTACAGAACCGCTTGCAAGTTAGTTGACTAAAGATGCTCCTGTTCACCAGATAGACCCCTTTTGAATTTGTTTGCGGTGGGTTCGAAAACTAAATTGACGTATCGTCAACCCAAACAAGACTTATAAAGACTTCCTTTAGAGCTCCTAGAGATCACTTTTCCTGTGAATCTTCTGTAATGTCAGGAAGAGCTGATCTAGCACTTGATTTTTTGGTTAAAATCGTCTAGAGTACTGAGGGCTTCGGAAACCTCTCTTCTAATTCTGTCAGTGTAACTCCGGTTTTGCTTACAGCGTTCACGTCTTCACTTGTTCACCCTGAATTAGTTTAAATACGTATAGCTGTTGGTCGTAGCTGTCTCAATTGGGAAGTGTTGCAAAAAAAAAATTGCACCCAAAAAGGCTTGAACAACTTCTTCGCTGATGTTCAAAGATCATCCCAAATAATACATTACCTCAGTATTTCAGATGATCATACTCATTACTGTTACTTATCCTTTCAGGACCGGCAAAAAAGTTCCCATCAACTCTTCTACGAATGTTTGGTAATTATGTCAGCTTTTGCTGGTTATTAGTCTAAATTATGCGCCGCATTATGATTCTTAAATATTCATTAGTAGTGGGGTCATGATTGATACTGATTTATCCCCAAGTTGACACCTTCAATGTCAATTGAACATCAGGAAGTCATCAGTTTCATTTCGGACGTAATGTCAGAGAGGTCCCAGTTACAGCCCCTTCTGATTTCTCTTCTCTGATTTCTGATTGCTTGAAATTGTTGGTTTTTCACTGCAGGCTGACTGACTTTGTCAGCTCAACTGCAGCTCAACAGCACCTTGCTAACTTCTCACTGTCACCTCACTGACTTCGTCACTGAAATGATTAGTGAGGCTGTAATCATCCTCATACCTAACCTCCCCAAACCACGCCCGCATATAATAAAAGGCGGCCCCCACCAAAAACACCAGCGAACCAATGACTGGAAAGCACCAATAAGGAATATCAAGCTCCGCAGCATTCTGGGGTGGTACAAACGGAAACAACGCAAGGAACATGTTCGCAAAGAGGAAAATAAAAACACAAACATAAGGAGTACTTATTGCAGGTCCCTTGACAGTCCCACTAAGAAGGTTTGTGGTTTCATCGACGTCCTTCCAATCATTGTCGTCCTTTTCCCAGGCTCTGTCGTTGAACTCCCCCCACTTCTCTCTCTTTCTGTTCAACTTTAAGTAGATCAAACCCACCGTCAACAATATGTTGATCCACGTACCTGGGTAGATGTACAAGTTAACGATGAATTCGTAGATCTCGGAAGAAGGTGGAGCAACCAAGATCACCACAGTCACAAACCAGTGCAACACAAGCGACCACTTCAAGTCGGCAAAAATGTGCGAAAACGGCAAGTAGTTGTTGAGTGCCAACTCCTGGTTGACCACACTATGTGCATACGAAACAACAAGCACGTTTCCCAAGTTGGAGAGCGAAATCAAGATCGGAAGCAACCTCGAAGCCACGGACTCGCCAAAAATCTTGCTAAAGAATATCCCCGCAACAAGAACCCCACTATCGAGAATCTCCTGTTTCGGAATCACCAACAAATAGGCTATGATAACCATAAAGTAGAGCACAGTGGTAAGCAAAACCGCACTAGGTGCTGCGATGGTCAACACATGTGCTGGGTCCTCGATCTCGCTCAACACGTAGTTGACATTTTCCCAGCCTTTGAAGGAGTAAATCACCTCCAACAATCCCACGGCAATACCGTAGGTGTTGCTGGACTGGTTTTCAAACTGCCACATGTTGCGAAAGTTGTGCGTGGGGGCCACGTCTATCAACCCAAGAGGCACAGCAGCTCCGAGGACTATGATGGCCACAAGAATGAGAATTTTCAGAACACCCAAAAAGTTGAATAATTTGGTGCCGTGATTTGGGTGTTTTATGTGGAGGAGCACGCAAAACGTTATGCAAGCCACACCAATCATTTTGACAATATTGTCGTTGATTTCGTCGCCTTCCTGGTGGTCTGTGACTGCAAAAAGTACGTACTTTCCAAACGCAAACGAGTTGCCCGAACTGAAGCCGAGTATCACGATTGTGAATGCGTACAAGCACCCTACAAGGCCCTTGGGCTTGTTGAAGACCCGCAAAATGTAGTTCTTTTCACCTCCGTTACGGAACGGCAAGTTCAACGCAAACTCCAAGTAGATGAGAAGGCCGCAAAAGATGATGATACCCCCTAGAAGGAACAACACTAGAAAGAGGCCAACGTTCCCCCCACAGTATTGGAGAATAAGCGATGGATTCAGGAAAATGCCTGTTCCTATGATTTTGTTGACGATGAGCGATATGCACAGTAGCGTTCCTAGCTTCTGTTTGGACGATGCGATATCTGACATGATGGAAGAAGAGTGAGTGGACCAAGTGAAGATTTTAGCAGATGGTTTTGAGATCATATATATGTCAATTCACGTGATGTGGCTTCCCGATTTGGGTGATAAGGGACAATACGGACACAAAGAGGATTAGAGATGATGTGGGTGAAGATGAAGAGGCTGGGGATGGAGTGGTGAGTGAAGATGGGAGCGACTGTGAAATGACCTTGAATTGGAGGATTTTCAGGTGGGGTAAGGCCGATGAGTGGTAGGGTGAGGGATGTAATGGATTTTGAGTACAAAACCGGTGGTGAATACGATTTGAAGGACAAAGAGGGTGATTTTAAAGGAATTAGTTTGAATGTAGAGCACAAAACGAGGTTCTTTTGTGGTTAATAAAAGGGTATAAGATGACTTGAGGTGTGTTGTAGTAGTATTCAGTAGTCTATTATTCTTTACTCCATAATCTCTAATAATCTTTTCTTCAGTCTCTATATCCTAGAAGTTTATTTCAAGTCTTTATTCTTTAATGTCTTATATATCTCGTTAAAGCTCACTGGTGCTTGCTGCTCACAACTTAGAATCGCCATTCGTCTCAATAATAACCTTAGGGTACAAGTCTCCCATCAAACCACCAATGTGCCATGCACCACCGTCAACAACGGCAATGTGGCCACTCACATAACTGGCAGCAGGCGAAAACAAGTATACAGTGGCCTCAGCAATGTCTCTAGTAGACCCAAGTCTCTGCAAAGGCACCTTCTCATACAATGGTTTAGAACCTGGTGGAGTCAAACGCGACATACCTTCAGTGCCCTCAATATATCCAGGTGCGATACAGTTGGATCTAATGCCCAAAGGTCCCAACTCGACAGCCAAAGCATTAGACAAAGCATCCACACCAGCCTTTGCAGCTCCAACGTGTGATTGGAACGGAACACCATAGTAATGTAAGGTAGCGGAAACAAAGAGAATCACACCCTTGTTCTTTCTCAACTGGTCAAAGGTGGCCTTCACGGTGTTGAAAGATCCCAACAAGTCAATCAGAACAACAGACTTGAAGGCGTTTGCCGACAAGTTGTTGAAGTTGGACAAAAAGTTACCCGCAGCACCAGCGATGACGAAATCGATCTTTCCAAGCTCAGCAACAGTCTGGTCAACAGCCTTTGCGATAGAGTTGACATCACGGACGTCAATGTTACCAACTCCAAGAACCTTGGAGCCTTTTCTAAGAGCCTGGATTTCCTTAGCGGCGGTGATGGTCTTTTCTTCGTTTCTACCGATGATGGCAGCGTTGGCCCCAAGGAGAACAAGAGCTTCCACCTGAACACGGCAGATGGTTCCCGCGCCACCAGTGACGAAGACAACCTTGTCTTTGAAGAGGTCTGGCTTCCATGAGGAGCCGGTAACGAAGGATTGGTCTAAAGTAGTCATATGCGTGGGGATTTTTTTTCTGGGGAATCCCGTGCTTATAAACGAAATGTGGAGATTTGATCCGAGGTTAGTGGGTGTGAAAATTGAGGGGAGAAAACAAGCATAGGTAAGGTAAAATGGGGGTGAGCCAGAAGCATGTGGGAGTCGAGCGACCTGGGGGTGCAAGTAGGTTGGCAGCTGATGGGAACTTAGTGCGTGGGCTCTCGTGTGGGGAAATTTGCCGCCATTGGGGCAACGCGGGTTTGGCATGTTGAAAAGTGACACAAAGTAGGGAAAGAGAAGAGGAGTGCAGTCAGAGAGAGAAGGAGTTGGTGGGGGTTTCTAATGACCTTTATGTATCGAGGAAGATATCCGTTGAGGGTATGCGTTGAAAGGTAGTTTTAAAACACAGTTTTTAGAGTATGTATTGCTTCTATGAAGAGTATGCGTACAGAGTTCGGATTACCGAGGTTGGTTTGTTGTTAATCAACCTGTATATCCGACAGATTTACTGGGGTGTATTGATCTTGTATCTGCTGATCAGAGAGATGGGTTACAATTTCAAGCATTAAGCTATGGGCAGCATAGGGTCTTGTCAGACCCAGTTCGTCACGTGTCAACGCAGCATGCGAGCTCGATCACAAGACACAAACCTGTCTTACTTGTCTTGTGTTGCATGCCATCCCAGAGTGCGTTTTACTATAACACTTTCCTTTTAAACTTCTCATTTCTATCCTTTCTATACCCTCTCTATATATACATTACACCTCTGCCGGAGAGCTTTCTCCCAATAAATAGCTACCAGAGACTCTGGCTCTGGGAATGAGCTGTAGTTGATTTGCTCACTAGTTTGCGTTGAGAAGAATGTTTTATAGTCTAAGAATTCGGGGACGAAAGATGTCATATTTGAGATTCTCGAAAACCACCAGATGCTATAATGTGTCGTTCTAGAACATCCATACGACGTAGTTGACATATGTCATCCTCGATAATCACCCTTAGTTCCCCAGTACCATCCCTAATTCCAGTTGCATCCAGCTTACACATCTTTCCTTATTCTCCTCATTTTGCACAAGTCACTCCAATCACTCTGCGCTTCTCCCTACTGGTAGTAGCTCATCCTTGAACACTTCAATAAGACAAATCATTGCTGGTTCTCAAGCGAAAAGGATTGGTCAGCAAGGCGAAGAAGTCAGTTGTTTGATGTGGTTTGAAGTGGTTTTGGTTTTTAGTGGTTTTACTGAAGGTGATTCTGATTATGCACTGAGTGCAAAAGATGTAGTGTAATACAGTTCTACCAGGAACAACTGAATAGTAGTTAACACGAACTAAACTTCAGTAATTATTCGCAGCAAACTCTAGAACCATCCCTTGTACTGAAATCCTCCACTATTAAAACCCGAATGTTAACCATCACTTGTTCGCCAGCACCTCTATATTTTCACTCCTTCAATTTATTTCATCCCTTCAATATTCTGTTTCCCACAACTCTCTCTCCCCAATTCAATTTTGATTTCCTCCGTTTACTTCAATGATTTTTATTAACAAAAACCACCGAAGGATCATTCACCAAGAAACCACTAAAAGATATCGAAGACCAGTGAAAGACCAGTTAACAATACTGAAATCTCACTGAAATCTCACTGATCTCATAGATCCTCAACATCACTGCTCGTCTGAACTCGTCAGTTCGCTCAGTTCAAACCTCCACCCACCCATCCATCCAACTGCTTCAAACTAACCTGATACAATAATAACATAATACTGCTTTGCACCGCGGTCCAAATGCACCGTGGCCCTACGCCTGAAAATGCCCCAAAAATCCCCTCGTTCCTGTAGATCGATCGCAAAGCACGCACGGTCGAAGACTTGTCCCACAAACCTTTCCCGATACTTGCAGTATCCACAGGCTGTGCCTTCTGGGTCTGAATTCGTGTCTTTATCACATCCAAGGGCGTAGTGAGCGTTCCAGCCAAACCTCCCGCACACGCTCCCGTGAGCAACTCGAGGTGCACAGGCAAGTCGTCAGTGTGGTGGTAGCTAATGGCAAACTCGCGGAATTTTTCATAAAATGCAAACTGCAAAGCACTGAACGGCAAGTCACGAATAAGCGTCTCCTTGTATCCAAACACAAACGTACGTGGACCTTCAGTGCGCGCAATGGTTGCCACCGCATCGCGCAAGTTGCGGTAGTTGTAGCCTGCTTCACGGGTGTAAATATTGTTGTAGCGTCCTTGAAGCTGGAGTCTCGTTTTCAATACTTCGGATGGCACATAGAACACACTCAGCGCCAAATCTCCCAAAACACCTGCAATAAAATATGCCACGGTATCGTTGACACCAAAGTCACCAATCAACTTGCGCTTCGTGTACTCGTACGTGCCGAAAAAGGCTGCTGTAGATGGAAACGAACCTAGCACTGCTGGAGAGTAGCCACCGTAAAGGCCGCGGAAAAATCCCTCTTCCTTGAGGATGGTTCCATAGGCAGGAATCATACTTCTGTACTTGAGGTTGTGCGAGAGTCCTTGCTGGCGAGTTTTCACTGTGTCCAATGAGTGCATCAGAGTGTCGCCCACTACTCCTCCGAGGCCACCTGCGAGCACACAGTGCCAGAGTGGAGGGTGTTTTTCACTGGATGAGCTGGTGCCAGTCGCCATGCCTTCATCCTGGACTTCGTGGGGTTCGAAACTCAACGGGATTGTCGAGGAGGTAAAGACTTGTGACATGGCTGCCGTATGGTTTGAGAAATTTTAAAAGAAAATAAGTTGAAGGCAATTGACGGGCTCAAAAGGGCTAAGGGAGGGTGACTTTAGTTGAGACCGATGTGGTAGATTGGAGGAAGGAGGGAAATAGGAAGGGTATGGTGGTATGAAAGGAGTAATTTGTAGTTTGAAGGGTGTTGTGCAGACGGCATCAGCGATGACGAAAGCCAATTAGCGAGGAGAAAAGTGGGTGCGAATGGAGAAGGAGAATGGTGGGGAGAACAGGGAGACACATAGTGAGAATGGCTGGGAGAAGTAGTAGAAAAAGTACAGTAGTGGTGAGATAAAGGTGGTGGTTGTTATGATTACGAGGTGTTGGGGGAATGATGAGGTGTGAGAAAGATGTGAGAATTATGTTGGCGAAAGTTGTTCGTTAACTTTCAATAATAGAATGGCTTAAGCCTCATTGAGAGACTATGCCGGGATAATTGAGATTTTAGTAAGCTATAAGTAGACGACCGAATGATTCATGGTGGATTGTAAAGTTCTGGAGGCTTTGACACGGCGATAAAATCGTTGCAGTGAAAAAGCATCTCAGATCGGGAATGGAGATTTTGCGAAAAGAACATCGAAGCAACGATTGACACGCACGCAGAGTTCAAGAGCAGATCGATGAACTGATACTACAGATTGAAACTATAGATCGATATTACTAATTGCTAAATATTGGTAATACACATTGGAATACTAGAGAGTATTAAAAGATTGGGGTTGCACATCGAAATATACCGTAAGATTCCAAATACACCCATTGGGTACTCTTGCCATATCAAAGATACCAGATTATCATAATCACTACCACCCGCTAAGTAAAACCACTAATCCACAAACAGGTATTTGAGAAGACATAACTCAATACACACAATCTACACATACACCAAACCTACGTTGTACCAAACCACCGTAATACCACACCTCATATGATATTCATATCAAATACCATGTCACGCCACATATCAAAATCCCTCGTCAAAGCAGTGAGCTCAAAATTACCCCTTCGCATCGCCCTGCGAACATACAAGGTCCTCGCCCTCGAGTCCTCTTGCGATGACTCGTGCGTAGCGTTGCTCGACCGTTCAGATAACACCACAACCGTCATCGACCAGTTTAAAAAGACCCTAGACTCTGCTGCGGTGGGCGGGATCATCCCCATGGCTGCCCACGACCACCATCACACGCAGATGGCATCGCTAGTGCAGTCCTTTTGCAAGAAGCATGGTCTCAACGCCAAAACCCCGCCGGATCTAATCTGCTGCACGAGAGGCCCAGGCATGGCAGGGTCGCTCAGCTCTAGTATACAGCTATCAAAAGGATTGAGCATAGCGTGGGACAGACCATTGGTAGGTGTTCATCACATGCTTGGCCACCTTTTGGTCGCAAACCTCCCCAAGACCGAACAGCCTGACGTCCAAAGCCCACGGTACCCTTTCTTGAGCTTGTTGTGCAGTGGGGGCCATACAATGTTGGTGCTTCTGAGAAGCCTCACCGACCACACAATTATCGTGGATCTGAACGACATAGCGTGCGGCGATTCTCTCGACAAGTGTGCAAGGGAATTGGGATTGGTTGGTAACATGCTTGGAAAAGAGCTCGAAAAGTATGTGCTCGAGAACCCTTGTGAACTGTCTAGGTTCAAAATCTCACTTCCGTTCAAAGGACCTAGAGATGCAAAGTACCCCGATAAAATCTTCTTTTCCTTCGCCTCATTCCTCAGTAGAGTTCACTGGTACAGAAGTCAGGCCGAGTTTGACACTCCTGCCAAGCACGAGATGGCTCATACTGTGCAAGAAACGGTTTTTGACCACATCGTGGACCGCATCAACACAGCTTTAAGGATGCACGGGTGCAACAAAAATGTATATGAACGTGCCGATCTGAAGTTTGCTGGAGTCCGTGACTTTGTGGTTTCCGGAGGTGTTGCTGCAAACCAGCGACTTCGCCAGAAGCTCTTTCACGACTTGGAACTAGACAATTTGGACTCTGACTTGACGTTTCATTTCCCCGACTTGCCTTTGTGCACCGATAATGCTATAATGATTGGGGTAGCGGGGATTGAAATCTTTGAGAAGTTGCGCCTTCGCTCGGATATGGGAATTAGGGCTGTGCGCAAGTGGCCGATGGACCAGTTGTTGGATGTTGATGGGTGGGTACCTGTGGATGAGGACGAGTATAAACAGGTTATAAGAAGTAGTACTAAGTGACTAAACTAAATGTTTAGAAAGTCAATTATGAGTGACTCATAATGTGTGATATGTGGAGAACTGACAAAG
Organism: Kodamaea restingae; assembly: GCA_003707425.3. Classification (NCBI taxonomy): domain Eukaryota; kingdom Fungi; phylum Ascomycota; class Pichiomycetes; order Serinales; family Debaryomycetaceae; genus Kodamaea; species Kodamaea restingae. Next base: position 52,810 of record PPJA03000019.1, read on the forward strand.
TCAGCGACCCATATTGACAATACGCGAACGTGTGTTAGACTGAGAACTGGCGGATTGGAGTGAGACTGATATCTGGTGGCTTAATAGTTCACACGCGAACAGAAAACTGAATTGATTTTGGCTAACGATCACATCGGCTTCCCAGTGCCTATTGCTTATCCTTAGAGATCAGTAATTATTGTAAATAGAAAATTGTTGCAACAATTCCGATGGTTCTGGTGATATTGGCTATTACATCATCACTAAGACGGCATGCTCATGCGGGATAATAAACACTCGCTGGACAACCAGTAGCCAATTTATTGTAACCAAAAAATTGTACCTCATATCATCGTCATCTCAGTTCATGTTGCTTATCAATGAAATAAAACTCATTGTCAGAACTCTCTTTGAAACAAGCTTTTATTAACTGCCTACTGGAAACATCATCATCAGTTCTTCGTTAGTTTCATCAATCATCAATTTGCAGTAACATATTCTAATAAACCCTCATAGATCCTCTGGAGGAATCGCATCCTCTTCCTCCTCTCTATGCCCCAAAAACGACTCTGTTATACCATACCTTGTCACACATGCCTGCCAAGTAGCCATGTCAAGACGCGCAATATGATGCTTTGTCTCATTGGAACCTCCTTCTACAACGTCACTGCTCCGTACCATTCGTATCGTCGGCTCTCCCTCGTGCATATACAACTTCATTTTCCCATCTTTGATGAGAAAGCTTGTGTAGAAGAGATTCTCCACCAGCTGAGTAAAGGACCGCGGATTCACAAAGAACCGGAGAAAGTTGACTCCAGCCTCGGGCGTATCCTGCGACCGAAACTTGTCAAAGACTTGCCGCACCATATGCGCAGTGTTCTTCTCCGTATCATTCGAAACCTCACTAGCACGCATTTCGCGTGCCGTAATGGCCTGTTGTCCCTCAGTGTCGTCGATACTACGCACAGGGACAGCTCTTGCTACTCGCTCTGTCAAAAGAGGTCCATTGAGGGAATCTGTCGTGATGGCCTTATTACTAACTTCGTAGTAAAGAGCACCAAGCTTGCACCAGTTAAGTGTTTGCTCCTCTTGTGATTCTTCTTCTTCTTCGTCATCAACGTAGTCCTTGTTGACATAAGCGTGCAATCGGGACAAAAACATACGGCGATCCAACGATGCCCCCCCGTCTTCTAACTTGATGTTGCGAGCATTTAAGGCGACAAATGTACTCACGTCAAAAAACGCCTCGGAGTCTTTGAGATGAACTTTGGTGTCTTTGTTACGTTCGCGTTGAACTTGTGCGTGTAGTTCACGGAGCTCTCGCAATCGCTCTAGTCCCTCATCGGTTGCCTGCCCGCGATGTGCTTCCGATTGGTCGTCTTTGACTTTTCGGCGGAGGTCCTCGTATCCACCGATGTGTTCTTGTCTAGTGCGGCGTCTTTTCTGTGTTGGCAGTGGAGAGTCTTCGTATGTCATTATGGGTTATGAAAGGTACGAAGTGTGTTTGGAAGTTTGGTTGAAGCTTTGCTGGAAGTGTGGTTGAAGACGCTGTTTTTGAGAATAAGGAGATTGTTATGATTAGTTGTCTATCAAGTGTTGGCTCCTATAACTAGTCGTTTCCTGAGTGCTAGTTTCTAAAAGTTCTAGAAGTTGTTTCCTATAGGTAGTTATTTCTAAACGTGTTTTCCCATAGGCAGTTGATTGTGATAATCACAACAGAAGTTTCCTGTAAGTAGTGGTTGTTTATAGTATCGAACAGATGTTTCTTGTAAGTAGTGGTTGTTTATACTATCGCTTTGTCTGATTTTCGGTGGCTGGTAAGATCAAATCAATGAAGGTTTGTCGATAAGCTTGTCCTGTAGCCGTTTGAATTTTAAGTAATACCGTCACCAAAGTTATGGAGCTACTCTGAGATGTTTTTTCCTGGATTCAATCTACCAGTATCTGCTCTTTTCCTTGGCTTATTTGAATAACCTTTCTTTCAGGTGATCTTGTTTATAATAGCTGGCAGCAAAAAAGGCTGCCAAATTTTATGGATCATCTTAAACGCGTCAGGAACTGCGAGATAGAATAAGGTAAACCATTCAACTACAAGTTTCTACGAGGTATCAAAGAGGAAGTCTACTAGGTTATCAAAAGTACTCTCAGGTCAAAAGAAAACAACCAAACTGAAGCATTACTCAAATTAACTTAAGAGATAAGACAGTCAGAAATAGACACGACTTCAAGCACTGCCTATAGTGGTCATATACTCATATGATATGATCAAAGGATTAAAATAGAAGGCAAAAATATCAAAGACTATCAAAGCGCCATACAATATACAAGCATATCATACAACGCTTTATAAAAGTGAGATCAACATACCGTCCAAACAAAGTATCCTACAACAATCCCAATTAATATACCATAGAAGACCATACTTTCTTCACAAAACCCATTAAATCTCAAAGCACATCATGCCAATTCACAAGCTAACAGAATCCGTAATCAACAAAATTGCTGCTGGCGAGATCATCATCCAACCCGCCAATGCCCTTAAAGAAATCTTGGAAAACTCCATAGATGCAGGTGCAACAATGGTGGACATCATCGTTAAGGACGGGGGCCTAAAACTTCTCCAGGTAACCGATAACGGACTGGGAATTCTGCAGGAAGATCTTCCGCTTCTTTGCGAGCGTTTTGCAACCTCAAAACTCACCAAGTACGAAGACTTATCCTCCATTGAGACCTATGGGTTTCGTGGCGAAGCTCTAGCAAGTATCAGCCATGTGCTGAGAGTTTCAGTCGTGACAAAAACACGGGATTCCCAACTAGCATACAAAGCATTCTACAGTGACGGCTTGCTCACTGGGCCCAACTACAAGGACCCAGGTACTCCACGTGCTGTCGCAGGGAAGGATGGCACGCTGATTGTAGTGGAAGATTTGTTTTACAACATCCCCACCAGACTCCGTTCACTCAAGTCCAAAACCGAAGAGTTCTCGAAAATCCTTGATGTTGTCGGCCGTTATACCGTTCATTCCGCACACGTAGGTATAAGCTGTAAGAAACACGGCGATGCTATGCAGATTGTGTCAACTCGACCCAACATGCCTCTCAAAGAGCGGATTCGTGTGATATACGGATCCTCGGTAGCGAATGAGATACTCGAACTTGAGCCTACAAGCGCCCCTGAGTTTGGGCTTTCTAAACTTTCGGGATGTGTCTCTTCTTCGAATTACAACAACAAAAAGAGAATTCCTCCTGTGATATTTATCAACAATAGGCTTGTTACTAGTGATCCTCTCCGTAAGGCCATTTCTGCAGTCTTCGGCTTCTTTTTGCCAAAGGGGAACGCTGGTTTTTCTTACCTTGCACTTGAGATATGCCCCGCAAACTTGGATGTCAACGTGCACCCTACCAAACGTGAGGTGCGATTCTTGCACGAGGACGAAATCATTGAGTTCGTCAGCTCTAAAGTACACGACCGATTGTTGAAAGTGGACTCCACGAGAACATTTAAATCACAGAGTTTGTTATCAAAGAGACCAGACGAAGAAGAGCCGGCAGCAGAGTACCCCACTAAGAAGAAGTATAGACAAGAAAACAAAATGGTGAGGGTGGATGCCCTGCAAAGATTAATCAGCTCGTACTTGGCTGATCCGAGGAATTTAAGTTCCCAAACGAGCGAAGAGGAGTCGGCTACCAACCTGTTCGCAGAACTGCAAGGAAAAAGCCGGGTTAAAGTGAATCTTGAGAGTATAAAGCAATTGAGGCAGGCTCTAGCTGACGGCTGTGATAAGCAGCTTTCTCACATCTTTAACAATGCTGTTTATGTGGGTGTTATTGATGCAGAGAAGCGCTTGTGCTGTTTTCAGTACGACGTTAAGCTCTATATGTGCAGTTACTCTGCAGTACTCGCCGAATTCTACTACCAATTAGCACTTTCTGAGTTCTGCAACTACGGGACATACCGCTTGGCCAATCCACAAAAGATCGAGGAGCTGCTCCAGCTATTGTACAAAGAAAGAGAAGACCTTCTCCCTGCCGAGAAAATCATCGACACATTATGGCTGATGCGCGAGATGTTTCAGGAGTATTTCCTGATTGAATTTGGAATGGAGGAAGGTGTTGTCGAAATCCGCACGCTACCTATGATTCATAGGGACCTTGTACCCACCACCTCCAAACTCCCCTACTTTCTTTATCGTTTGGGTAAGGTCAATATTGAAGATGAGAAGGAATGTCTTCATAGCAGTTTGAAAGAGATTGCGCTATTGTATCTTCCGGAGCCCACTGTTGAAGGGGGCGCTGATCAATTGTTGGGGACGGTTTTGTTTCCTGCAATAAGGGAGAAGTTCATTGCGCCACGGACATTGGAGAAGGACGTTGTACAGATCGCGGATTTGCCGGGGTTGTATAGAGTTTTTGAGAGGTGCTAATGAAGCAAAATGAATTAGGGTGATCAGAGGTGAAAAGAAGATCATTTGACCTAATGAGTGGGATTTTCAGTGAATTGATTTATGAGTCCAAGCCACCTTATTTCATTTAATCGACATTGGTTCGAAATGAACAAGGACCGACAAGTAAAGAGCATAGGTGAATTGAGCGTCACAGAAATAAAGGAAAGCCTATTTATTTGAGGAATCCATGATACTCAAATCGGTACTCAGGAGTATCTAATGTATTTGTTGATCAGACTCAACTGCTATTACAAAGAAAAGTTTAGTGTGTGATGCGCCTCATCAAGAGTACATCGACCAAAGTCTATAAGAGATGATATTTATCTTGTCCCTAATTTTGCTCCTTTCGAGTATATATAGGGGTGATATCCAGCAGGGATATCTATTTTTTCACGTCTCCAACAGGGGTCGATGTGTTGTAGACTATTTATTCAGTTCATAATAGATTGAACTTTTTATTACTTTGACTTAAGCTTCATTAGATTTCATATGTACGTGATGTGAGTTTTCATGTGCATTCACCTGTGATCTAAAGAAATAATAACCAAATTATTTCTAATCTAGTCGAATGCTCTGGTTAATCTCAATAGATAGTGCTTGCTAAGAATGTCCAAATCTGGCTTCTATTATAGCTCTGTCCTGTGAAAATTCACTTGATCTAACTAAAGAAAGCGAAGCTTGCCTCTTGGTGTGGCCTCTCAATATTTGCGAGGCAATTTTTACTTAACGTTCTCGCTACACGTCGCTACACCCCTGCTTTAAGGGTTTCAACTGCCTGTTAAGTGTTACGTTTACATCCGGATTGATATTATATGCAGGCTCGCAGATCAGAAATTCAAGGCTTTAATAATTGCAAACTTGGATCTGCCAATTTTCATATCAATATGTATAGATGGTACTTCACCAGTATTATGGCAGATAAATTATGCCAAAGCTTTCAGCATAAGAAGATGAAGAAAGCATATTATAAGAATGTATTTACAAAGGATATTAGCAAGGCCATATGAACAAGCCGTACGAAAAAATTTTGAAGCATCTTGTGATTAGTAAAAGGTGTTTTGCTCAACAAGTTTTGCTGTGACTTCCATTTCTTGAAATGATTGCAAAGTATTAGTCCTTGAAGCAGACTTCTATAAAAAGTTTCCCTTAAAAAGACTTCCTCGAGACTTCCTCGAGACTTCCTCAAGACTTCCTCGAGACTCCTCAAGACTTCCTCAGGGCGTCCTCTCAATTATACCTTTAATCTAGTTAACTCTTCACTGCCTTCGTCAGCAAAGATCTAGCATAACCCCACAATCCCAAATAGGAAATTTTCGCAGACGAGCTACCTCGTCACCAGTCACAATAAACTCGACCCCCACACGTGATTTGCCTGTGATGTCAAAATTGAGCATATGAAAGTAAGTAAAACAGAAGCTATGCCGAAGGGTAGAATACACTCTAATAGCGACACCATGACCCCAGAAACCACCACTAACCGTGTACTACATCTCCAGCTTTATTTAGCTACCAAATAGTGCAAATGTCGCACATTTCTGCAAACCCTCTTTATTCTTAATTCTCACCTTTCGATTCTAACAGATCTTTATCTCGTATTTTTTGTTTTCACCATGAACTTCGACACTGAGAGTTCCAATCTCACACGCACACTCGCGCTAGGATGCTTTCCCAAGCGTGTTCTCCTGTTCCAGGACCTGCCATATCTCCTCGAGCAGCTCATCTTCATCGACTACCAGCTCCTGTTGCTCGTGCAAAACGAGTTCGGCGGACTTGAGTTAGTGCCAGCCCTGCAATTGGAGCTCAACTCGGGCGAGTCGCCAAAGGAAAAATTAGGTCAATTGGTCAACTATGCCAACTCGGTGGTGGCAAACTACAGCGATGCGCTGAAATCGTCCCATGAAGCGTTGTACCTCGCTGTTGTCATGGGACATATCCACTATTTGAACTCGCTGCATGTGGAAATGCGCCATAGTTTAGAGTCCGCCGCGCCTTTGGCATCAACACTGTCTCAATTCATCCAATTCTTAAACTGTCGTCATGCGGTGTTGCTGGGCTTACTCTCAGGCAGTAATGTGTGGGTGCACTACTTGCAGAGAAGCCATCTATTCAAAAAGTCACATGTTGCGGGCAAGCGCTGGTTGGATCTTCTCTTTACAAAGGTAGCTCAAACGTGGGCCAAAAATGGGGAGATTGCTTTTGGCGACTTCCACCACCACGACCTAAACGAAAACGCGCTCATTTCCTTCTGTTGTTTCTTGTTGAGACCAGAAAACACATATTTGACCAACCGTAGCTTCAGGGCCGAGTTCCTGAACTACCTTTCTGAGCAGTTGGAAACTGCCATCGCCACAAAGCACGACTTTCCTACGGCTGTTGAAGCTGACAACGGCAGCCGTCTCCTGGACTACGTCGACAACTTGTACCTGTCGTTAAGTCATGTGCCACAGAATTACACCGTGTTGAAGCCTACGTTAACCAAAAAATTCTTGATCAGCACCACGCTGAAGACTTTCCAGAGCCACAGTGTTACAGCCAACGTCACAAAGTGTCTCGTCCAGTTAAACGAACATGACGAGGCCCTCGCCGCTTTCCGCACCTACATTTCGTACGTGGAAAATTCCATGCGCCAGCACCATACCATTGATGACATCCTCACCGTCATCGACGTGTACTCGACTTGCTTGCTCCAGTTTAACCCACTCAAGGCCCGCAAGTTCAGGCATTCTTCCGACCACCAAATCGTGCAGCATTTGAAGGAGCACTCCGTAGCATTGGCCTCTTACTTGGATATCCTTGCAGACTACGCCGAACTCAGTTTCCACGATGATGACGAGGAAAAAGACGCAAATCCCATTTCTTTCCTCTACAACAAGTACAATGTAAATGTTCTCCTTGGCGACAACACGCAATTTGTGGAGGTGGCTTCGAGGGGCTGGTTTGCCTTGGGGTACCTCAGCTACTATTTAGCCACCCACGGCTCGCCGGATCCAGCGACTTTAGACGTCAACGTGAAGCTGACCTTAAGAGCATACAAGAACGCGCTTATCGTAAACTCCACCGGGAATGTGACCTACCTCTTCAACTATGCACTCGCACTTGCTTTTGCACGCCAATTGAAGCCTGCGCTCAAGTTGTCTAAGTTCATCTTGAAGAAGTACCCAGAGTCCTTCAAAACATGGAACTTGATGGTGCTTCTCCTCACATCCTTTGAGACAAACAGCCCAGACGCCTTGAAAGCCGTCAGTGTGCCCAATACCACTGTGGATGTCGGTAATCACACGCGTTTACCTACACAGCCCCACGGAAGTGCTGCTGGCGATGAGTTGAAGGACCTGGAAAAGTTCATCAACAATGCCTTAAACATTGCCGGGCTTTATATTGTGAAACACCGCCAAAATGAGAGTAAGATCTCCATTGAGGCCAAGTGCGAAATCCTCCAATTGAAGTTAACACAGATGGCCGTGTGGGAGGCTGTTCACGGTGTGCAATATATCTTGGAGTATCTCTCAGAGGTGTTTATCTTGTACTATGAGCTTTTCGCTGTTGAGTTGGAGACTCCCAAAGCCGAATCGCCGAAGCCGTCGGTGCTTTTGGCATCGGACGGCAAATGGTCTCACAGACCAAGTTTCATCGACCCGCTGCCTGATTCCGATGCTGTACTCCTTGAGAACGGAGCTCTCGCTACTAAAGACAAGCAGGAGTCGATTGACCGCATAAAGCGTATTTCAAAGTTGTCTAAGAAGGACAGGTTGGGTTCGTTACGCAGACTTGGATCTCAGCGTAACAAAAATCCCCCAGTAAAAAAGCATACTAGTGTCCCTACCCACACCAGCGCTAGCGACCATCTTACCGAACGTAAACTTCTCCAAGATGTCTGGTTGTGGACAAGCAACATCTACTTGAAAGTAGGTTTGTTGGAGGAGAGCGAGCAGTGTATAGTGGAGGCAGAAAGTGTTTATGAGCCAAATGTCAAGACTTACACTGCTTTGGGACGCTTGACATCGACATCGCGCAAGTTCCTCTCTTTGCAAGAGTTTGAGCGCTCGCTTGAAATCTTGTCCAAGCAACCATATAACAAGGCGGACTTTGGCACCACGTTACTTGGCTTGAGCAAGTTGTTCCTTGTTGATGATGTCGAGAGTTCTTTGTTCATTTCCAAAGAGGACCGCCATTCCGGCGTGGTTCGTTTGAAGAACATGTTGGAAAAGTATGTGTTGAGTTGGCCTTATGGAAACAGCAAACTGGAGGCGTGGTACTTTTTGACCAAGGTATATGAATCCATTGGAGATACGGTTTTGTTCGAGAAGGCCTTGTGGAAGTGCGTTGAGTTGGAGGATTTCAGACCTGTGAGGGGGTTTGACTGCTGTATTAAGAATGAACTGTCTTGATGAAGTGATTTCTGATCGATGTACGACTTTTTGGTTGCATTGAACGAATCATTGGGACTCATAAGACGTCAATTAACTATTGCCTAAAGCCTTCACTGAATACTGGGACTTTTAATATATCAGTGAAGAGTGAACTTTCGTAGTTATTCGAGCAATGGGCGAATGTGAAAATTCTTCAATAGCGGGGACCTGCGTGATGGACTGATATCTAGTAGTGCGCGCTTTCCACGCGATATCTTACCCTACTGGAAAGCCAATTAATTAACAATATAACTTTTTATGATATGTGTACTACTTTATTGAGAGCTATGTAGAGAGTTCGGATGGACACTGAATAACAGCCAATGCAGGATTATGAAGAAGCATCTTCAACATGAGTTTGGGAGAATCGGACCTTGAAAAACACAATGAGGAATATAAGAGTTTCATTACATGTGTATACAGTGATGTCTGAGCATTTAATAGCATTTAGTCAACCGATAAAAGGCATTTATGGCTGCAAAAAAGCTGCACAAATTTCCTAATTTGGCAGATATAATGATTTGAAGATAGGAAGGCATGATAAAATTGGGGGGCTGTTGATAATGTCGAGATGTTTATATGTCAAAATTAAGACTGATGTTGAAGTAAGAGTTTAGCTAGTTCAGTGTAGAGCATCATTAAGGATGATTTGAAAGAAGGTTGATATTAAGAAGCCCTAGTAAGGGCGATTAACTGAAAAGCAATTTACTGAACATAAGAATGCAATGAGGATTCCAGTTTGTTACCAGCTCTGATTCAATCACGTAACTGACATAAAACATACGGGCCATATTCCCTAATTATACTGGCATCTGATTTATCAAGGGTTGTGGTCAAACTTTTTAATATCTTGTGTACTTTAAACCGAAGTGCTTTCATACAAATTGCTCAAATAAATCGTTAAGTGGTCTAAAAAATAATTCATTTGAGATTATACAATATGTGTTAGGTTCTTCTCTTGTTAATGAGGGGATTTGCTTATGACTAACTTGTTTATTTAATATGAACAGATTATATAGTAACTCTGGTATTTAGCTTAGGTCCAAAGTAGGTATAGTCAGCTCACTGTCGGGACAGATATGATGGAAGACAATGGCAGAGACAATAGGGGGCCAGCGGCCGTCATTGTCCAAACCTTAAATCATAGCTGATATTGGATAGTATTATATGCACTACCCAGTACCCTTGTTACCTGACAATATGCAGATACTTTCACTTTCATACCAGTAGCAACTCAAAACTGAGTAAATTGCGACACCAGTTGATCTCTTCTTTAGGCACCATAATCTAATACATCAGCTCTTTCGCATCTTGTCTAGTCATGATTCCTCATATCAGTACTTCAAGACCGCAGAAACCACTTATACGGTATTTGTATCTCTTGGACTTGATAATAACACCAGGTCTGGCTAAAATTCATTACAGACAGGCAAACATGTACAATATTGATTTGGTCGCCGTGAAAGGCAAACTGGTGATTGGCTTATCAGAGATTTTTGTATTGTGGGGCTACTTAGTATTTTGCTTAAATGTGGGTCTGTATATGTCAGATATTAGTCGAGCTTGAAATATCTGCACTTTAACTGAATTTAGTTGGCTATACTCATGTCAGGCTTGTGCATCCTCACCTAAATTGCTTTCAATCCGACCGTTTCACAATTCGTTTTTTAATTGTGCCATCTAAATCTTATGGAAGCTCTACCCGCAGTATAACTCCGGTCTAATTCGGTTTTCTGAAAATTTTATGGTACCATAATTCCCTTCACGTTGCCTACGCAGTCTTTATTCCAATGGATCCTCCTCGACACCTTGCAGATATACCCTAGGTTATTGTAGCTTAGTCATCAGCTAGTTTCAACAGCTTTTTAATCATCATCCAATTTGATAGCTTTTGCGGATTACCATGCAGAACCAAAAATAACTTGCTTTTGTGTTTGACAAATATGAAAGCAAAAGCATTACGAACCGCACCTGCAGTTATCCCCTTGATGATATTTTCTAGAAAACCAGTGGCTTTTCTGGTGATCATATCAGTCTCTTTTCTCCTACTCCGTTATTGTACGCAGGAAAGCCGAATTAGAATGTTTTTTTGGCTTTAGTTGCTGAGATGTTTTTTTGCTGTAGTTACTATTCTTCTTCTGGATATTCTTCGTATCTTTTTTGTATCCTTCTTCGTATGCTTCTTCATATCCTCCCTCTTGAACCACCCAAACCATAGTATTTCCTTCTTCAAAGGTACCCCTTTTTTGGGTTTATAGTTGCTTTGATCCCGCGACATTCCTTTGTGTTAATTCGTAACTCTCGAGTGCATTGTAAGATGTTCGTATTTTATATTTTTTTGCCATTTTGTGACATACAGGAGGCTTTCAGGGTGTATTGGCTTGGTTATGATTTAAATTATACTTGATATGGTGCAGTTCTTTGTTAGGGGTCCTTTTGCTATTAGCGCAGCACAGCATTATTTTTACGTTCCGTGATGATTCAGTATTATATCAGGAAAAGATAGGTCTGTAGTATTCATATAGTGATAAGTAATTCGCAAAGTGTTGATATATTCACTCATTTCTTACTGTATCATCACTTAGTAACACTATATTTACTTCTGCACTCACTTCAATTAAGCGACTTGGCATGCTGTCTATATTCATATCTTTATCGTCGCACATTTATTAATTCATTTACTAACTCATGGTTGCCTCTCATACACTTGAGTACTGATAATGAAGTACGTCAGAAACTATGTGAAAATCTTTCTGGGTCTTATATATGATGCATTGGTAAACCCACAGAAAACGAGGCAGATTCTGTGAGCAACAGGAAAAGATTACGCAGTCTGACTAAATTTTTCGGATGACCGACAATTGAGATTGAGAGGGAACCGTCAGGTATGAATTTTCTTATGAAATTGTAATCCGGTCCTTGCAGTGTAGTGTGGCTGCAAATTTTTGAGATATGGTTCACTATGGGCTAGTAAATACAAGAAAAAACAATCTTCAAAGTCCCTGTTATAACTTTTCTAAGTTCTGACAATAGATTCAGTGCAAAGGTCATTGAATTCTCATGGTAGAGTGAAAGTCCACCAAGTATTTAGTACGAAAGGATATTAGAATCTCTGAAAGGAAGTATAAGGGTCGTTAAGGTTTGCTGAAATCCTCAAAGGCGCAATAAAGACGTACTTTATACCACTAAAGATTCTGTAAGCTCCAATTACTGCTGCTGTAAGGATCGTTAAAGTCTGCTTCAAGAAACTCGCATCAAAGCCCCTTTAAAATCTCACCCAGTGTACTCATTAAAATCTAATTAAGGCCATTAAAGTCTAATTAAAGTCAAGGTAAAGCCTTATTAAAGTCTGGTTGATGTCTTCCTAACATCTTACTAAGTCCTATTAAGCTTTAAAAAAGGTGTCCTTTCCGTCTCAGTAACTCTCATTAACGTCTCACTATTCCATTAAATCTTACCAACTCCCATGAAAGTATCACCATCTCAAACATGCCATTAAATCTTACCAACTCCCATAAAAGTATCACCATCTCAAACATCCGATTACAATATTATCTGCAAAACACACCACTCTACCAACACTTCATCTCTCTAAATCACTACATACAAAATCAAATTGCCTTTTCAATCCCATGCTCTGTCAAACTACTCCATCAATCGTGTCAACTGTAAAATAATTTTTCCACAATTTCCAATGACCGAACCAATCCAAACCTTGTACTGTGGGGTGTGCACCTTCCCACCCGAATATTGTGAGTTCGGACTCACCTTCAAGAGATGCAAGGAATGGCTCGCGCAAAATGAGCAGGAGTTCTTCGACAAGTTGTACAGTGACGAGGCTCTCGCTAACCAAACATCTACTTTGTCGCTCGAAAGGGAAGAGAAGATGAGCAAGGACTTGCAGAAGAAGCAGGCCAAAGAAGAGAAGAAGATGGAGCGTGAGTTGCAAAAGAAGTTGGCTTCCAAGGTTTTGATCAAGAGAATCGAGAGAAATAAGAGAAAGCACATCATCTCGATCTCCGGATTAGAGGTGTTCAACATCGACATGAAGAAGTTGGCCAAGACTTTCGCGTCCAAGTTCGCCACTGGTGCCACCGTTACCAAGAATGCTGAGAAGAAGGAGGAAATTCTCGTTCAGGGTGATGTTAGTGACGAGGCCAAGGAGTATATCGAGAAGTTGTTGGAGGAACAAGGCTTGAATGAGGTCAAGGTCGAGCAGGTCAAGGTCGAGACCAAGAAGAAGAAGCCTCAGCAGCCTGCTGCCCAGCCAGAGAGAGAGTAAATGTAGAGGAAGGTACCTCTAACTGAAGTGACGAATTCAGGTTAGCGTGACTGAAGCGTGACATATTTGATGAGGCTTTTAGTGAAGAGTTGTGATGCAGCATTTGGCTTGTGTTAAGGAGACCTTCGCGGTCATGTCGGCCTGATGGTATCTGTGGAGTCTGAAGTCGAAGAAAGTTAATGAAGAGTGGGTGATGCGTCAAAGACAACATCCATATAAATTGAAAAGAACTCTATGTAGTAACGTGTGTATTTCATTGTTTATTAGTGAATGGTGCATCAGTGAAGATGTTACACTGGTAGTATACTAAAACTAACACCACTACAATAACCCCAATAGTCTATCGGTCTACACAACAATATTGCTACTGTCACTACGAATAGCAAATCTACATTTCTCTCCGTCGTTCATGTATTTCTTGTGCCTAATGCTACTATTTATACCCGCAAAGCCACTTTGTGACAACTGCCACTTCATGAATCGTAAAAAAGCTCTCGAGCATTGTCATTCTTGGATATTCGGAATTGCATCTTTTGGGTACTTTGGGGAATCGTTATGATGATGGTTTTTCAGATACCAGTACATGTTTTTCTATGTTTTAATGAGATGTGTTGAGTGCTTCCCAACAGATTGTGATAAACATGTAGTAGAACACAACTTGAACATTGATCCTGAATGTCGCTCCCTTGTAATAAGTTCTGTGTTTTTGGTTTGACCACTCCGACAGGGGCGTCTCTGTCCCATAAATTGCTTTAAAACTGCCTTGTTCTGCTCCAACAAGTTTAAGAGTGTCTTTATTTCAAGACAGCATCACACAATCTCAACATTCAAGTCATGTTTATCAGACTAGTTCATTTCATAACACTCGCTCCCTTAAACTATGTTTTCTTCAGAGGAGGAGCTCACTGCTTTATAATTCCCTATGACAAAAGCTTCTGAATACTTGGCACCTTATCCAGGCTAGGGTCGACGACATTGACTGATGGCAACTTGACCTCCAGCAACTTCACCTCCAGAAGCAGGAGACTATTAAGAGCCTGTGTGTTTTCATTTCCCGAGGCCGAGCTGGTCGACAGCGATCTCTCAGGAGTCTCCAAGTGGGGCGTCTCTGTAGTCTCAACGAGCGAAGAGGGAGAGCTCTCGGCTCTGAGCGCATTCAGAGGACTTGGAGCCTGGTTGAGCTTCGGTGTCACGAGCGCTCGCGTGGTGGCCTCCGTAGCCGTGGAAGTATTTGCTGGAATAGGCGTGAGCAGCGGGAGCTTGGCCATCCCATGTGAGCCCATCATGGGCAAAGGTGCAAGTGACTGACTACTCAGCATGTTCATGGGCTGTGGTAAAAACGACAGTCCAGAAGAGAGCGGAACATTCCCTGAGTTGTGTGATGGTGTGCCATTAGGATTTTGCGAGATAACATTTGAATTCGGAGGAATGTTGGCACTAGGCGGAAGAATGTTTGAATTATGAGACATGTGTGCCCTTGAGTTCTGTGAAAGCGCAACATTCGAATTCAGCGTAAGGTGTGCGCTTCCCGAACCTTGCGAAACAGGAGCATTTCCCGAACTCTGAGGCATTGGAGGCATTGGAATCATCCCACTCATTCCATTTGCCATGACACCCTGGTTGGCCATCACACCCTGGGCATTCTGTTGCACCGGAGCTGCGGCGTACATCACCGAGCCGTCGCTTGCCATAACAGGTTGCAAGGAGACGAGAGTTCCATAGGGCGACTGGATGACTGTGCCTGATGGTATGGCAGGAATAGGGTAGAAAGGCACCGCTGGTTGGGCTTGTTGCGGCATCGGCTGATTCTGAGGGGCTGTAGTCGTGTTCTCCTCCTTGGGCTCCAGCTTTTCCAACTTCTCCTGGCGCAAGTTCTGGTTCATCTGCGCCATTTTTAAAGCACTGCGCGCAGTAACGTCCAAATTCAAGTACGCGCAATTGAGCTTGCCCTTAAGGCAATTGAGGCACGCAGGCAAAGTCTCGTCACATTTTATTCGGCGCATTTTACATGTTCCGCACCCAAGGTGCGAGTTGCGGTGCTTTCGACGCGAGTTCTTCTTCTTTTTCGTCACTGACACCTCAGTTGACTTGTTGGCCATCAACAGCGACGGCGTCTCGGTCGGGTTGAGCTCGTTTTTGTACGCATACCCATATGAAGTGCCTGGGGCTCCAGGAATGTCGCCCACGGGGATGGAGAGTTGGGGATGGTTCTGGTGATGCTGCTGGATCTGCTGCTGGACCGGGTCCAGCACTTTCAGCAGAGATGTGGTTGGCGACGGGTTCATATTGGAACTTTGGTTGGCGATGTTGGAATTCACATTGGAAATATTGGAACTTGGGCTGGAAGTGTTGGAACTTGAGTTGGGAATATTGGAACTCTGGTTGGGGATTGTAGAATTCGGATTGTGAGAGATATTCAGGTTGGCCATAGTGGAACTCACATTGTGGGGGATACTCGGGTTTGGGGATGAAATGCTGGTACCCAGGTTGGAGGGGACATTTGATGTGTTAGGGTTGGACATGGTGGACATGGTCGACATGGTGGACATGGTGGAGCTAGCCACATTAGACATGTTGACATCGTTCGTGGTATTCGACATTGCAGTGTTCGCCATACCGTCATCTGACATGTTACCAGTGTTAGATCTGGTGGTTCCAGACTTGCCAGAAGTCGGCACTGTGGCCATTCCATCGCGCAGCATCTCATTTGTCATGGTGTTCTTGTACTGACCCGATTGTATGGTTGCTTGTTGTCCCGGTTGCTCCAGCTTTTGCAAAACGGGTGATTTGGTGCTGGGCGAGCTAATTGTCAGCGGCGGGGTAGCCTGTTGTTGCTGTTGGTTCTGTTGGTGCTGCTGCTGCTGCTGTTTCTTCGGAGGCGACGGATTCTTCAATGCCGTGTCGAAGATGTCCATGCTGAAGACTAGTACTTTTTACGAACTTGTTGTTTTTCGAGCTTTTTTTACTTTGTGCGACACATGCCTATTTTAATAATTTTATGAGCCCAATGCGCTTTTCTTTTGTTCCCTCGTATTTGTTGCCGTGCAAAACCTTAAATGTTACAAAGGAAGCCAATGTCAAACTTGTAAGACCGACTTTTGTTAATGTATTGTAGAGCATGAACGACTGTGGACACCTTGAATGACTGCATCACTGAAATGCAGCAATTCCAGCCAAAAAAAATAGCATCACATCACCCGCAGCTGCTGTCTAAGGCAAAGTGTCTCGATCTGCAGGAACTGGGCACACAAAGAACATTGTATAAAAAAACACAAAGCACTGGGGCGGTGTCAGCACAACGCTCATGGTCGTTTCCCCGGGATGCCCTTACCTTCCAATACTATAAGATGGCACTCACTGTTGCAAACATCCTCTCTCTGTCGCATCGTAAATCCTAGATAATATCTGCATGTGTTAGTGGTTGTGAGCGCGTGTTTTTTAATTACATCATATTATATACTGCGAAGCTTATACGAGGGGAGCCAACAGATAGCGGAGGCTATAGAGATGTTGTAGAGGGTATTGAGATAATAGGAGAAAGTTTTGGTTCTGGGGATTAGTTGGGGTATTGTGGGATGGAGTGTATTTATTTATGGAATTTATTTAAGGAGTAATTTAGTGAGCACTGCGTGGATTCGAGTATTTAACCAGAAGAGGTATTGATTACGGTATTTGTGAAATATGATTATGATCAACTCGTTTAAAGGTTTCTCCGTGAGAATGGGTTACTATTGACGCATTCTTGTGTGAGTGCATCGCTGACACAATTTCTCCTTTACACGGATTAGTAACTGAAATAAGCCTAACTTAAATACACGAATAAAGATTTGTAAGCATCAGGCCAGTATAGATGCTACTTGTACTGCTTGTAATGATTGTACTGATAGTACTGCTTATACGGTTTATACTACTTATACTTGTTCCTTTACTTATCCTACCTTCTCCTCTCACCTTTCACTTCTTCATCAGTGAATAACGAGATGGTTGTAGCTTCTCTGCATTATGCACCTTATATCTCCTGTTGCGCCTCGGTCCAATTTGCGTTTCATGTAACATCAATTTTGTGCACATATTTTTGTTACATTCAGGTATGAACGTGATGTGAATGCATTGGCCACAACAATGCGGCATAGCAACGGAGACAAAGATATAAGGAGTGCAAAAGGAGTTGAAATAACTGTTAAAGTAGGAAAAACCGGAATGCTCACACAATGACATCCACACCAACAAGAATACAAAAGGCCCATAATCGCAAACAAAAAGCACCGTACAAAATCACAACCGCACAGCCCTCATCATAATCATAGCAAAAACGTAGTAACAGAGCACGTCCGAGATGTAGTGCCGCCGTTATTTGAATCTTTCCCCAGAAGCCTCGTTTCCTTAGCTGCACGGGGGGTTCTTCGGTATGTTCCGCGATATGCCGGAAGCACCCGTATTCGCCCTTCCCCCTGGGCAACGGTATTGCTTTGTTTTTTGCATCATGGCCACTAACCGGTTTTACGGCTTACGTGTCTATGTTGCTAAAGTGCAGTTGTCGTATTGATGATCTTGATGCAATTATGCACCCCTGCAAAATACGATGGAATTACGTCATATGGTAGCATTCTTAAAGGAGGAGATTTGAGCTTCAATCACGAAGTCAATGATTACAGGACTGTCTTAAAGAATATTTCTGGCTAATCACTGACCCACTCGGTAAGGTTTGAACTGTCTCGAGTATGTCTGAACTACTGAACTAAACTAACGGCTGCATGGTGTGACTGAACAATTAACTAGACTTTATTCATAAGTGACGTTTCTGGAGCAACTTCTGAGTTATAAGTGACGTGTCTGGAGCAACTTCTGAGTTACAAGTGAAAATCTTGCTGAGGTTTGTCAAGATATAGCAAATCTTAATTCAATCTCCGGCATCTGCTGAGATTATCTTCTTTTTGGCTGTTAATTTTCAACTCAGCCATTATTTTTCACTGGCATTTTTTCAATACAGTTTCTGATTTCAAATGCTCGTAGTCTGCCTTCAAATACTCGTAGTCTTGCTTCAAATTCTCTTAGTCTTCTGGGTATAATGCAAAACTGAACCAAACCCTTGAGACTTTTAGAAAATAGTCGTAACAAAATGGCTGGTTCTTCTACGAATCTGTTCATCAGCTTGTTTATCGCAACTTTTCGATGTTGAGCTTGACACTTTGTCAAAAATTGTCGCGCTTGTTTCTTGTTATAAAGCTCATCGTTAACGTTGTATCCTTAAATTTCATACACAACGTGATTTCATATTCTAGAGGTACATTCACAGTTTACATTCAGTCGTATACATTCGTTCATATTCAGCTGATCATATCCCATCGCTCTCCGCAATCCTTTTTCTTCTATTCCACACTTGACGATAAAATTCTTGTATCTAACTTGTCAAGGTTAATTCGAGCTTTGCCCCTCCCCTAAATACGTCGCAAAGGGGCGCCTCCGAAGCTGGACTCTTGGGCGCACCTTTACCCAGGCGTATCCGGTGTCACCTGACTCTCTACTTCGACATCGTAGTCCAAGGACGAGTTTGCAATATCGGCAAGAAAAGTGTAGATAGTTCCACAGTGATCGCCGGTAATTCCAGAATATACTATTGTCGTCTAGTGAGTTTGCTATGTGTGCTCTACATTAAGGGGTTATAATATTACATTAGGGGTATTACTTCATAATTGTACTATTACAACATTCTACATTAAAAAGTAGTATCTAAGTTGGCTATTTGGCCTTAAGCGGTTACAATAATATAATAAGGGACATCGTTTGATAGAAAGTAGCAGTTATCAGAAGCTGTGATCTAGCTTAAACGGTTATCGCACCTTCAAATCGGTACACTAGGGATATAACTAGGCACCTACTTTGCAATTCGGAGTATTATACAAGGCTATAATTGGCTTTAATTGTACAAGTTTGTAATTCCCCGTGATATTACAAACAGTTTGGCAGTTAATTTTAATAAAGTCCGCGGACAAGTCAATAGCATGCTCCGCAAAGAGTCCGTTATCAAATTTTCTATAATTCAGCTCACTCCTAGCTAGCGAGGCCAGTTAAATGCTCAGTTATAATTCTCGTAGAAAGAAGTTCACTCTCCGACACTTTTACAATTGCCTGAATCTCCTGCACACAATTCTTTTCTCATCATGGAACCAAAGACCGCCAAACAGAGAAAACCTCAGTCTGAGGAAGAGTATGCCGTTCAAAAAGAGCAGTTTCAGGCTTCTGGACCACAGATCAACACTGAAAACTGGCTTGAGGAGCTGCTCAAGCTGGGCAAACTTGACTCTTCAGTGAAGACAGACCAGACCATCATGTTCCATGCTTGTGAGCGTGCCTACTTCCGTAAGGACTACCGCGGATGTTTGGACATGATCTGCGGCATCGAGCTGGTTGTCGAAGAGTTGAAGGCCAGCGATGTTGGCAAATACACAAAGTTGAGGAAACTGATATCACAGTTAGAGGTTATTAAGAGAAGGTGTGGGGAGAGGTTATCTAGTGAAGAGTCGGTAAACTGAGATATTAAGCTGCAGTCAGGTTATAGGAAGATGGCGGTGGGGTATTGGTGAGATTAACTCAAGATAGAATTGAATCGCCTAGTTAATGATATGGATTGGATGATTAATAGTGTTGACGTGATGAGATGAGATCAGTGAGAAGGTATTACTAAGGAGAATGTTAGTGTGGAGATCAAAAGTTATTGGGGAATATGAGGACCCCAGTGGGAATATTGCTGACATCAGTGACGGTAGTGGCGATATTGCTGGGCTATTCTAAAGGTAACCGAGAAAAAACTAAGGATACTATCTCATCGCATACTCAAACTAGTATTATAGAACTCCCGCCAACACATCTACTTTTCTTTTGGTTTTTCAGAGTTGTGGTGATGTGATTACTAGTGTTCTTTGAATTCACTTAGAGTGATATGGTTGTCCAGTAGCAACGTTATATTGGACTTCATGGTTAATGAGAAAATGAAGAGAATTTGTAGTACTACACGTGGATGTAGACATTTCCAATGCCGAATCTATTATGACGCAGTAATTTTACCCTTATAAGAGATTAAATTGTGTTCAACTGTTACATCAAGTTCAGGTAAGGTCATTCAGGTTGTAGTCATATTTTGAGATTTGCAGGTCATGAGACATTATGAGATTATCTCATCATTGTGGTGGGATACACTTGAATGAGATGAAGTGCATCATATTCGGTCGAGGGTCTGGCTGAAAAGAGTCAGATTAGCTCTAGTTAGACAAAGTGAACTGCATTGGAGACTCCATTTTTTAGCTTCTCGTTGAATTGGATACGTGACATTTTGAATGTTGGAAGTAATCATTGCGATAATGCTGTGTAAAAGTTGGAGCTTTTTATAATCAATTGTAAAACGATTCAGCTCATAAATTTAACCTCATAGCGAAAGTTTCCACTCAACCTAACTTGATATCTTCAGCAGCCAGCCAAAGGAACTCGCATTATCCAAGTTTCCATAACCAAGCTCTAATCTCCCCGAGTCGCGGTTTTTTTTAGGATTCTGGTAGCCAAAAGAATAGACCTAATAGAATCTAACTCTAGCCCTCAGCATAGATTGTCGAGATTCCTCCCTCTGCTTGTGATCGCATATTCGTTATATCACTGGCGTATGCAGACAGACTTTATACGAAATAGGTATAAACGCATGTCTTAAGATAATGACTCGGGTATCATATATCCAAAAACCATTTAGATTGTACCATATACGACCGGCTGACTTCGAGATATATTTCAGATGCCTCTTCGATGTCATCAGCATCACAAGTATCACTTGGTGATACTGGGTTCTCCACTTCAGTCAAACACTCACTACTCGCAGTTGACTCAAGTCATCAGACATTCAACTCAAGTCGGTCATATTTTTTGTCAGCTGATATCACTTGACTAGTTCAGTCTCGTATAATTCCAGTGAAGAACTCAGTTTTCTTTCATTAACTCAGGTCACTCTTAAGCGAAGTACTCGGTATCGCTTCACTTTAGTAAGTTCAGCATGAAACGAGCTCAGTTGCCACTTTAATCAACTCAGCACACTCCACTACCTTCTTCTGCGAATACCTCAGCAAAGACTCATTCATCCTATTCCTTCTTCAACCATACCCTCACCTCCACATAACTAACCATTCTCTTCGCGTATTCGCTCTCTTCATCGCTATCCTCGGCCTGAAACTCATCCAAAACCTCGACACTTCCGGTGAAGTACTCCACCTTGTATTCCATTTCTGCAAACTTGGCACCAACCGCTATGGCCTTCTCGATAGCGCGACCCGCTCCCTTCACCGTAACATACTGGACACGCTTGTACTCGCCGTTGTTGTACTTTCTGTGGTACAACCGCAGCTTGTCAAACTTGCGCAAAATCTTGCTGATTTGCTTGATGGCCGAGACATATGGTGTACGCAGCTTGACGAGAAATGTTGTTTCTCGCTGCACAGTGCCTACAATCTCGGTGTTGGGGCTGTGTTTGACCAAACGCTTTTCTTGAAGGCTCATCGTACTTTTAAAAATTACTTACCACCATGGAAACAAGAAAACGCGTACGCGACGACGACTTTGCAAACTATGTGGATTGTGGGAAAAAGTCACAGCATTCCAAGATCCACACTGAGGCGCACATAAAAACCGTTGAGATGATGATGAGGGCACTGAGGGAATTGAGGGAAGACGCGTGTGTCGAGAGCGTGGTGGAAGACGTGGAAGTGTACAAGCAGAGGCCATATTGGTAGCTCCGCTAATGTCTTCAAATTCGGCGGAGAGTCACCGGGGCAATTAAAGTGATAACAGAGCTCTTGGCTGATGGTGCCAATGACGACTGAACTCCTCAAGGTGAGTTATCGTGGAACTCTTCGCTGAGAAACTGATTAGAGACAACTGAGCTCTTTGGTGAAGGGACAACTGAGCTTTTTGGTGAAGGGACAACTGAGCTTTTTGGTGAAGTGAGACTGTATTAGCCAAACGGAGTGATCACTTAGCTTTTCGCTGATGAAATCGGCTAGGAGTAAACCGCTAACGTGATAATAATCTTGATAGTTGACTGAACTAATATCTGAGTGGTGAACTTAGCCAAAGAGGAGTGATACTGAGGCTTTTACTGAAGAGGAACTGATCTGAAGCTGAATCTACATCTGCCGAGCTAAGTTAATCATACTGAGACTTCTTCAAATTCTTAATGGACAGGCACCAACTTTGCGGTGATACAACTTCTCGATGAACAGAATCACGAAAGTCTTTCTTTCTAAGCAAAACCCCGGTGTCACAACAGGAGTTGACCCTCCACAAAATGTGTCCCAATATTGTCTGAATTTTGAACCCCAGATACACGCAAAGCCAATTAATTTTTCAGAACGCGAAAAATCATTATGCTCACCAAACTAATAAGGGCAGGCCTTGTCAGAAGCCCCATCTTCACCAAAGCATCCGCAAAGCCCTCACTTAAAAACCCGCAACATTACCCTGTCGTCTTCTCGCGAAGATTCTTCACACCCATCGAGGTCCTCAACGACGACGAGAACAAGAAAAATGATAACGACTCGGGGTTCCGCTCCTTCGCAGCGAAATGTGCAGAAACCATCGGCATCACATTCAGCTCCATTGCAATCTTAGGCATCATGGGCTACGTATACCACAAGTTCTACGACTACCAGGTGCTCCAACGAATGAGCCAGGCGTTTGGAAACAACTCGGTCTCTAAAATGGTAGCTGGTAACCATTATGACAACGACAGCTCAGACCCTAACTGGGTACTGAGACCGCAGCAAGGCTTGGTGGACCGCATCATGTCTGGCGAGGTCACTGGGCGCTACTTTTTGATCTTTGGCGAGAAGGGAACAGGCAAAACATCGCTCATTTTGGAGTCGATCAAACGGTCGGGCGGTAACAACGTCATCATGTTTGATGCCCATGAAGACCCCGAGATTGTCCGCATTCGTCTCGGTCGGGCCATCAATTTCAGTTATAACGAGGACTACATCGGCTCGCTTTTCTCCATGAGGGGCCCCCGAGATACCACTGCGCTTTTGGACATCGAGCGCGCGTTTAACAAGCTCGAGGAGTTGAGCTTGAAAAACAAGGCGACAGGAAAAAAGCCCCTTGTCATGATCATCAATCACTCGCACTTGATCAAGGAAAACGAAGAAGGCATCAAGCTCCTCGAGCTCCTCCAGCAAAAGGCCGAAAGCTTGAGTGGCTCCGGCCTCCTCACCATGGTCTTCAACAGTGATGACTACTGGGTCTATGAGAAGTTGAAGCGCTTGGGCACACGGCTTGAGCTCATCAACGTGCGCGATTTCCATCGCGACGAAACAATCAAGGCTTTAAAGTATATCCGTGGGTCGCAGAACAGCGACAGTCTCACGACCGATGAATGCAACATGGTCTATAATTTGATTGGTGGCCGTCCGCAGCATATTGCGCAGGTTGCGCTCCACTCCGACATCCTCAAGGCATGCAACGAGATTATCGACCGCGAAAAAACCTGGTTTCTCAACCAGTGCGGTTTGCTCGGCATGGACATGGATGACGACGTAATGGAGCTGGGCAAGTTTTCCACCAGTGCAATGATGTTGATGCGTGAGTTTGTGGAGATGGACAAGAACTCGGGATCCATCCTCAGTGGAGGCAACCACAACAACGATGCGGACCACAAGCTCCCTGAACTTCCTCTCTGGCGTAGTAGGCAGATCATGACCAGAGCAGACTATATCCAGCAGTACGACAACTTGAACATCTTCACGTTAGACTCCATGTCGCGTGTGCGTGCGGACTCTGTACCGATGATGCGTGCATTCCACGAGATTGCTCTGCAGCCGCACTTTGACGAGTTGTTGGAGGACACTGTCCAGCGTGTTGCGGATATCGAGTCGTTGGGCAGAACGCGTGAGGTGGTTATGAAGGACTTGATGTTGGGTTCCAAGTACCGTGTGAGGCAGAAGGGTGATGAGACTGAGTTGGTTCTCGAGAAGAGCAGGAAGCATTTGGATTTGCACGGCGATTACGAAGGATACAACAAAACTGTGGAGCATGCAGATGATGACGACTTGTATTTGGAGAGTGTGGGGAGACATGAGATGCGGGGGTTTTGGAAGAAGCGTTTGGGGGGTTCTAGGGTGATAACTGAGGATAATCTGACAGAGTCGGAAAGGAGTTAGCGGGGCATTAGCAACTGTAGAGAATTGCCAGACTCACTAAGTTGACATTGAGAAACTCTAATCTACTTTTCAACAGCAACATCCAAGGTCCAACTTATTAAGAGTGGATCTCGACCTTCAGCTAGAATAAAGAACTGTAGAACCAGCAGACGCACAAGATCTTCCTAAACACCAAACCTACACGATTTTTTAGGCTGCAACAATTGCAGTGCGCGAGGTGTTATTTTTACAGTCATTATTTCATACCTTTTAGAAACGCACACACACTGGTGTGCTTTGCAGCTACAGGTTTTTAAAAAAGTCTCAATTTCTTTATCAATAGAAATATAGTATGAATTTGAAACTTGATTGGAGGGGAATCTATTACTAACTATTATCACAGCAGACTATATGCACTGTAGATAGTGTGAGTTGTGAGAAGTTATAGGGTATAAAATTGATCATCACTGGCGGAGTTTTCCAACTTTCAACGAACCACAACTAATTTATTTACGGCAAGTTTTAGGTGATCAGCTATTAATCAGCCTAATTTTCAATCTCAACTCATACTCTTTGTATATCATTCAATTATTGAACTGCACAAGTTCTGTAAAAAAGACCAGGAGACAGGTTTTTTTGGCTGCGAAAAATGCTGCATTTTCCCAATCGGGAAGTGGAGGCAGTAATATAACTGAACGACTAGTTTCCGTGGGATTGTCTGAGAATTCAGTGAATAGAAGCTCCAACATCCTAGCAACAATATGTATATCTTGCATTCCCTTATAAATTACTAGATAAATGAGTCAAGCACTTGAACCGAAGGTAACAAATGACAGTTGAGGAAGGAGGTCAGCTCCGATAAATCTCCTCATAGGTGCGACTCTAGTCAGAAATTAGGAAATATGTAAGAGTCATTGCTAAGCTAATCGAGCCGATTAAGGATCAAATAATGTGAGAAATTGAGAGATGAGAATATGAAAGGCACACAGATAAGGGATGGGCTTAGTGATTGGACATCAAATAATTACCATGATGGGGAACTGAAAGAACCGACAAGTAGTAATATCTTAATTTTTAGTTACTATAGAATAACAAAATATTGGATTGACAAGTATTGTAAAATCACCTGTTGTAAGATTTCTCTACCTTTTAATCTCTGCTGACAAATTCAGTAAAGAGCAGATTGAGCAAGAGACAAATATGACCGAAAAGTAACGTCCAACAGAGCTTGATTTGGCGCTAAACGGGGCTCTATGGTTATCACGTAAATTCAGTGTGGTAAGAGCGATTGTGGCCTGATCATTTCAGATCGAATACCTCTCCAATCCATTCCCTCCCCATTGGCTCAAGTTTCCCCATTGATCAATTTGCAACTGTTTTAGTTTATTGTTCCCTCTTCTCGTCCAATACACGGCATCCCATTTGCCATCATGATTTAAACCTGTCCACATCACAAACGCCCACAAACAAGAAAAGCTTAAATTATTAATCAACTCGCTTTACTCAAATATTTGCATACATGTCCCCAAAAATCATCACCCCCGAAATAGCCCCCAGCATTCTCGCCAAGTTCGACAACTTTATGTTCGACTGCGATGGCGTCGTTTGGCTCGGCGAAAAATTGATCCCCGGTGTCAAAGAAGTCCTCCAATTATTGCAGTCCCATGGCAAGAAAGTAGTCTTCATCACCAACAACTCGTCGCGCTCTCGCGAGAATTACGTGCAAAAGTTCACGAAATTGGGCATTACCGTGCAAAAAGAACAGATATATCCCACCTGCTACTCTGCAGCGGTGGCATTGAAGGACCTCAACATACCTTCGGGGTCCAAAGTGTGGGTTTTGGGTGAACTAGGCATCGAAGAGGAGGTGCGTGAACTCGGCTACATTCCATTGGGAGGAACCAATGCCGAACTCAACTCTGCCTTCTCACCAGAACATCCTCTTCTTCGCGTGGATCCAGAAGTGCAGGCAGTTATAGTGGGATCTACGAAGGAATTCAACTACATGCGCATTGCACTGACATTACAGTATCTTCTCCATGATGGCAAAAAGCTTCCATTTATCGGCACAAACATCGACCGCACATACCCCGGACCAAACGGGCTCATTTTGCCTGCTGGTGGCAGTGTTGTGAACTACATGAAGTACACTGCCAACAGGGACTTTATTGATGTGGGAAAGCCGAGTACAAATTTCTTGGACTCCATTGTTGACCAGAACAAGTTTGATAAACTGCGCACCTTGATGGTTGGCGACACTTTGTACACGGACATTAAATTTGGCAATGATGGGGGGTTGGGTGCCACGATGTTGGTATTGACTGGGGGTACCAAGAGGGAAGACTTGGGAGGCGAGGAAGATCTCCAGCCGCTGTATGTTGTTGAGTCTTTGGGGGATTTTAGGGATTATTGGAGCTGAGTGAAAGGGTTGATAATTTGAAATTGACTGTTCATATTTGATGACATCTGGGGCTCGCAGTCAACATTTGGCATTGACAGCATTTACTGTCGACTAACAGCGACAATCAATAGCGCCAATTCACCACAGGCATATTCCCATAATGATACTCCTATTTTACGGCCATAACTATTCGACTATAGAATCAGTGTAGAAATCGAAATGCGAAAAGTATCAGAAGATCAGACCAGAAGTGGTTTGTCCCTGGACACTAAAAATACCAGACTACATTTGTATGTCTGAGTAATTCTAACAAAAGACACCAAGCAGAATAGAGTAAGAGAATAGTTTACATAGAATACTAGTAACAGAATATTCGTAAACGAGAATGCTTCCCAACACGGAACAATCCTAACGGAATTCACCTATATTTGTAAGTCAGTGTTCTATTGGTGTCCTTAGAGACTCGATATAACATTACACTCGAGTACTTGTTGATCTCACCCCACATCCCTTCACTAATAAGATTATTCCCTTCTTTCTCCATCTAATAATAACCCATTCTCTTTAATCCCCACCACTACAAACTTATTGGCAACCCTCCAAGGTATTTTTCCTTACTATTTTACTGCCATGCTCAACTTCACCGGACTGTCGCACCGTCGACAAGTCAACATGGGCAGCAAAGGTGGGCTTCAGACTGGCAACTTCCTAGAGCGGTCCAGGGCCCAGAGACAACAGAGAGAGGAGAACCAAAAACGCGAAAAGGCCGCAAAAGTCCTCCAGTCGTATATCCGAAAGCACCTTGATCTCACCAGAAACGCCACAAACTTCTTACACGACTTGAATCTAGATGACGGAAAGTATCACCTGCGCTTCGTCTACATTTGCAGGTACTACCATGGGGATTTCTCGTGCCTCTTGCTACTGTTGAATGATTTCCTAAACAACCACACAGCCCATGCCATCAACTACACATCCATTTTAACCGCACTATCGCAATTGGCGCTCTCCAAAAAGCCCTTATTGGACGAAATCGTACATCTCTGTTCCAGAATCCTCGATATTTATCAACCACAGGACTTGAGTGTATTGCACGGGGTCACTCGGGCGGTATCCGAAGCAGAGACCATATCCGGTCCAGCATTGAAGCTTATTTTCCGCCTTCTGTCATCCCTAGACTTGCCTCTCATCTTGTCTCGCGACTATGTGTACACTTATGTCTTAGAAAACGGTGATTTTACTATCGGGGACGTGAACGGAGCCTGGGACGCGCTGCGGTTGGCGGAGTTGAGCCCCGGGAGCATTGTGAGGTTGTTGGTGACATACCTTCGCTTGCTGAATAGGGAGTCAGAGCATCAAGCAAGTGGTGATAATGGAGAATCTGAGAGAGAATATGATGGACGTAATTATCGAAACAAACTTGGAATTGACAATACTTGTCACGGCCTCTCGTTTACCGTCCTATCTTCCATCCTCAAACACATCAGCTTGCCAGTTGTCGACGATACTGAAAGCGAAGATAGCATCAGACGGGTGGACGACGTTGTAGAGGTTGGATCTGCTATCACAGCACAACTCGAAAGACTCTATTCGACAGAAATATTAACCGCACTCTGCGAAATATCCACTCCAGACACAATTGATGCACTTTCATCGCTTTTCATTCTTCTCCCGTCATTCAAAAACAAGCTTTCGCTCGTCCTCACGGTCAAAAACTACCACCATGCATTCTTCAACGCTGTAAAAGAGTCGGCCATCTACGTGCAGTTCACTGGGGACCCTAAAAAAGACATTTTGAGCGAACAAGAGGTTGAAGTGGCTCTTGATGACTACGCCTTTTGGAGAAATGTCCGCGCATTGTGCGATTTGTACAGTTTCTGGCTACTCGTGGCCAATGACTCGGAAACCTTTGCCAAACTCGACGCCAAAGAAACTGTTCAGTTGGCCCTCTTCTTACGCGCAGTATGTCTCACTACCGCATACGTCAAGAAATTCGGAACTGACCTTGAAAGCCTGGTCCGCGGGCTACTTCGGCAACTTTACTTGAAGAACCTCCGTCTCAGGTTCCTCGACACAGACTTCTGGGTACCTCGTAGTCTCAGGTTTGACATCAACGCCCTCGTGCGTGACATTGACAGCGAGCTGCACAGGGCCGAACATGACATTTTGGAGAACATGCCCTTTTTCATTGCCTTCAACGACCGTGTGAGGTGCTTCCACGCTCTTGTGAACCAGACTAGAATGAACTCATTTCGGAGCTTTGAAAATCTGAGATTGCGGGCCAAGATCAGGCGTGAACATATTTTCCAGGATGCATTTGAGGCTTTTGCCGAGTCTGGATCTGCCTTCAAGGAATCCATCCAAGTAGAGTTCTACAACTATAATGGTGGGCAGGAGGCTGGTATAGACGGTGGTGGCATTACGAAAGAATTCTTGACCTGCGTGGTCAAAGAGGGCTTCGACCCCAAGTTCGGGCTTTTTAAAGAAACAAGTCAAAACGAGCTTTTCCCAGAGCCTCAGATTATCTTGCGCATGCAAAAGGGCATACGTGTTGCGGAAAATGAGAAGAAACTCCACTATATCCGTTTTCTCGGCATGATCGTGGGCAAGTGTATATTGGAAAACGTGCTTATCGACATTTCGTTTGCGCCATTTTTCCTCAAGAAATGGAACAGCCTCAATCCGAAAAGCCTGATCAACGACCTTCGCTACCTCGATGAAGACTTGTTCAGCAGCTTGATGAAGTTGCTTCGAATGCCAGACCGCGAGTTGGAGCAGCTTGACTTGGCATTTACCGTTGACGAGTCTGTAGATGGAGTTCCCCATGTATTTGAGTTGATCCGTGGTGGAAAAGACACTCGCGTCGATACCGCAAACAGGCTCTATTTCATTGAAAAAATGGCGAACTTCAAATTGAACATGTCGTTATTTGGTCAGTGTAAGGCATTTTTGCAGGGCTTGAGTGCGCTAGTTCCAGAAAATTGTCTCTACATGTTTGACTATTTGGAGTTACAGATGTTGATTTCGGGCGGAGATGCCGATATCGATGTGGCAGACTGGAGGAACAACGTTGAGTATGGGGGATATCTTGAGAATGATATTACCATTCAGTATTTTTGGGAGGTAGTTGCCGAACTCACACCAGAAGAAAAGGGGAAGTTGCTCAAGTACGTGACTTCTGTGCTGAAAACCCCACTTTTGGGTTTTTCGCTGTTGGAGCCGCATTTTGGCATCAGGAATTCGGGTCGTGATGTGCAGAGATTGCCGACGGCTTCAACTTGTGTGAACTTGCTTAAACTCCCTGATTACCAGGATAAGGAGTTGGTAAGGACGAAGTTGTTGTATGCGATTAATGCCGATGCTGGGTTTGATTTGTCATGAGCAAAATGAAGAGTATAATAACGGGCAAGTGAGCGAAAACCTTAATAGAAGGATAGTCGATTAAAATATGCGAACGAGCGGAGCCAATGAGAAACCATTGACTGAGAAATCATAATAAAACAGAACTAACTTGAGCGACTCCCAGGCGAAGTTTTTGAGTGAGAAACCTTAAAAATAATATACGGAGAGTGATTCAATAAGTATCGGGGGCTTCAAATAATGGCTGCAAAATAAAAGAAATTTTCAGGAGACATACCAAAGCAAGAAGACATGTGCTGGTTGGCATACCTACAAGTGAGTGTAACTAAAAGCGTGGACGAGATTAAGGTTTCGTGTTCAACAAACTAGTACTTAACACTTTGGTAAAATAAGCTACGAAGTATTAAACTGACGAAGAGTCCCATTCTTGGATGCAAAATAAGCTATGTAATAAAATAACGAAAATTCTACATTCCATTCGCCTTCATCCACTCCATTATTCCACTCACATATTGAATGAATAATTGGTTGAGCCATATTCTCACATTCACTCTAGTCTAGTCTCTTCTTTTCACTGTTACGTACAAGGCCAAGTAATGCATTCTGTTACTGATATTCGTCAGTTTTCACATCGCCCATATCGTCAGTGCAACTCATTGGCCAACACGTTGTCATTTGGTTTTCGTATCGCTCACCAGTGACTTCGTTAGTTGGTCATTAGTTCGGTCAGTTCGTTGCCACGTCGTTGCCACGTCGTCGCCTACACTCGCCCTTTAATCTAAATTACACACTATGAAAACGCTATGCCAATGCACATGAAATATATGCTCCCATTTGTACCCATCGTCAAAATCCCATCGTATCTGGACTTTGCGACTTCACCAACTCTTAAGCTCTCGCCTTTCTCTTGTTCTTCAACACCACCTTCTGCTTGGTGGACTCCTCCTCGGACTCGGACTCGGACTCCTCCATCTCCTCGTCGGAAACCATGTCCTCGGATGCAATCTCCTCGTCCTCCTCCATAGCAGCCTCCTTGGCAGCCTGCTTTTCTGCCTTTCTTCTCAACTCGACGTCTCTGATTCTCAAGAGCTCTGGGTGGTCTGCAATCAACTTCTTGTCCAAAGCCAACTGTCTCTCCTTGTTGCCCTTCATTCTGTTCTTGTAGAAGGCTCTCTCTCTCTTCTGTCTGATCTCCTCGATACGGGTCATGGCCTTCAAAGTAGTGGCCACGAGGTCTCTGTTGTATCTGACTGGCACGTTTCTGCGTGCGGCGAATGTCAACGTGGAGTCCACCACCAACTCCTTACCGGCAGCCTTCCTGAAGGCCTTAGTCCACTTCAACTTACGTGGGTTACGACGCTGCTTAAAGGCGTGGTGGCACTTAGAACGGCAGAAACGAAACTCCTTGGCATCGTTTCTGACAAACATGATTCCGTGCAAGGGATACACGGGCGACGAGCAGAAGTGGCACTGGTAGATTCTCATGGTGGTAGTTGGAAATTGATTTTCCGATGAGCTCTGAAAAATTAGATGAGATATGGGGTTTGTAATTGCTTACTAAGCCGATGGAGGGGATGGAGGGGAATTGAGAGGGTGGAGGAGAATGGCGGAGATGGTGGAAATGGATGAGATGGTATATTCGAGTAGTAATTGGGGTGTATCCTAGCTAACTACTTATATGCGATCCCAGTTAATGAGGAGTTAGCTAGGATACAAGTGCTATTCTTACTAGATCTAGGATAAATATAGAGTAACTTAGTGGTCACCGAAATAAGTCCAGCAGTAAGTAACGGTATTAATGAGGATGCAAAGTGTAGCCTAAAAGATGTTGGTAGTGATGAATACAAGATTTTATTCAATATGGTGTTCGGATTAACCGTGATGGTTTAGGTTTAATGGTTGATTTGTTCATACAAAATGATTGTCATGATAATCAAATGATCCTGCTTATATCGTAATATCATCTCCTATCAACATAATATCACATCTTGATTTACAACTTATATCTTGACCATATTTTCATGATGACATCCTATTCGTTATACCATTGATAATATGACACCCTAGTCATAATTCTATCTTGATCATATAGAAATATCACTACCTAT
Source organism: Kodamaea restingae (assembly GCA_003707425.3). Lineage (NCBI taxonomy): Eukaryota > Fungi > Ascomycota > Pichiomycetes > Serinales > Debaryomycetaceae > Kodamaea > Kodamaea restingae. The sequence continues at coordinate 84,962 of PPJA03000019.1, forward strand.
GAAGTCATTTCATAGTTTCGTTGTCTCCTCCAATCGCTCTCATCGACTTCGTCTGTTGATCGCTCTCGTTCATCGCTCTAAAAACCATTTTTCACTTTTGCTTTTCAATCATTTTTTACAATGAACAACATGGAGGCTCCAAGTCTTGCTATTCCTGGCGAACAGCGTCCTGAGCAGGTGTATACTGGCCAGCTTCAGCGCAAGGTTGTGCCGGGCAGCGCCGAGTACTACTTCGAACAAAGCACAAAGTGGATGGGTGAGCACCCGTGGATCACCGGCATTGGTGCGTTTGGTGTGGTTTATGTGTTGGCGGGATTGAAGAAATCGAACCAGCCAGGTATCAACGGCAAGGCCTTCGTTAAGGGTGCTTTTGGGGCCAAGATGAACGCCAAGGAGGCACTTCAGATCCTCAACTTGAAGGAGACCACTTTGTCCAAGGCCAAGTTGAAGGAGCAGCACAGAAAATTGATGATGGCAAACCACCCAGATAAGGGCGGATCATCGTTCTTGGCAACGAAGGTGAACGAGGCCAAGGACTTTTTGGAGAAGCGCGGTGGTATGAAGAAGAAGTGATTGTAAATAGATAACGAGCGAGCCTTAATAAAATTAGTCAACAAGCGGAGCGAGTGACCGAGAACATTGACAGAAGAATGTATTAAGTGAAAGGTCAGGGTGAGTGACAGAGAAAATCAAGAAAAGAGTATGCTATACCAGATCATTAAGGATAGAAGATCGAATTGACCTGATCATTAACAAAAGAACTTAAGAGTAAGAAGTGAACGAAAAACCCAGCATGACTGTGTATTAGTGAACAAAGGACATATTAGTAAACCGAACCCTGAAAAAACTTTCACACTGGGAAACCCGACAAGAGAGTACTACGATCTGAAAGTCTTCTTAATTAGCGAACCAACTCACTTTAGTCAAAAAGAAGATATTAAAACTAATTTGTCTTATAACCCGTGTAGGGCCCAAAACCTGAGTCAGAAGGAGGAAGCAACTAAGCACACAAACTCCTAGATAATTCAAGAGAGTACTGATTTTCGATCATCAGAAAGGTTAAATGCCACCATATACCTCATATGTAGTACTAACATCACTCCTGCTGACTTCGTCAGCGAAGAGTTCCCCAAACACTTCCTCAAAGAAAAGTTCAAACAAACTCAGCCCCTCTTTTGCCCCTCAACCCTTTTACCTTTTCCGTCTTCGCCTGTTCAGCCTTGTCACCACTTTGCAGGGCCAAGCCACTGGGCTGGACACATACAACTCATCGGCCTTCTCTTTGGGCCAATTCAAATCCATAACTTAGGCAACTCTACCGTAATGAAGTGGTATAATGGCGTGTTTGGTGACATAATAAGGAACATCTAGTAATATCATTATCTAATTAAAACAATCCAATACAGCCATTTCGCCACATAGCAAGCATATCACTTTATGAAGACTCATTATCATATTCGCTGATCATTCTACTAATCAACACTAGGGCCGTCTCCCTACATACAAACCCTTCTAATCACTCGATTTGTGACAGATTCATCATTTCTGCCACCAAGTTTCACCTCGCTATTTTTATCCACATTTACAACACAACCCTTCAAATTTACCATACTTGTACCCATATCTCTGTCTTTATGCATGTTTGCTACTTTGTACATGACAACGTTGTGTGATCATCTCAATTTACTTGTTCAACTGTCTCAAACAATATGCACAATATGCTGAATGCTCCATCCTCCCACTGTGCTCCAAATTGTATGCCTAAATTCTATCTCATTATTGTTTTCTAAGCTCACGTTCGCTTAAATACTAGTCTTGTTTTCTCCATCCATGTAGTCTCCTAGTTAGTCACTTCATTTAGTAGCATCATTATTTCGCTTTACATTCGCTGGGCTCAGATTCGCTCAACATACTTTTACTCCGTTTGCCTGATCGCTTATTTTTCTCAACCTTCACAACTTATTTCTAAAAACAACACCCTCTTCTAGTCATCAATCCAATTGCACCTCTGCCGCAAACCAATCGCGCCTCATACCATCCCCAATCCCAATCCCGGCCACCCTTTACCCCCAATCCCAACAAAAATCTACATCCGAGACTTCCATGACGACCTACGAGAAGATCGTCAAAGGTGCCACCAAGGTCAAGGTGGCAGCCCCAAAACCAAAATACATCGAACCGATCCTAATGGCCACATCTGTCGACCACCATACCGAGGCCGAAAACTTCAACATCGTGATGCGTGCGTTGCTGCTGCGTCTCCAGGATCTGTCGTGGTCCGTGGTCTACAAAGCATTGATCGTCATACACATCATGATCCGTGAAGGCGATAAAGACGTGGTGCTCAAGTATTTAACCAAACTGAACATGTTGAACTTGTCGAACTCCAACATTACCAAGAACTTCCACCACGGAAGCCTGGGTGGACATGGCCACGGCCACCTGGGCAGTTCTGGCTTCAACTCAGACGTGCGCTTCATTGTCAAGTACCTGAAGTACTTGCAGGTACGTGTCAAGCAATTCGACAACACTCGCGTGGATTATGTGCGAGATGAGCGTGCCAACAACACCACGAACCAGCAGGGTGGTCGTTTGCGAACGCTCAGTGTTGAACGTGGCTTGTTGCGCGAATGTGAGTCTGTTCAGCGCCAGATCGACGAGCTTTTGAAGAACAACTTTCTGGAAAACGAAATCAACAACGATGTGATTCTCACAGCGTTCCGTCTATTGGTCAACGACTTGCTCGCACTCTTCCAGGAGTTGAATGAGGGTGTCATCAACTTGTTGGAGCACTATTTTGAGAACTCGCGGGTTGATGCTGAGCGTGCATTGAAGATCTACAAGAAGTTTGTGGATCAAACGAGGTATGTTATCGACTACTTGCGTGTGGCGAAACACTTGGAGTATGCTACCAAATTGCATGTTCCGACAATTAAACATGCACCCACCGCCTTGACCTCGCTGTTGGAGGAGTATTTGGACGATCCGAACTTTGAAGCAAACAGAGAGCAGTACATGAGGGAAAAAAATGTCAAAGATAAGGGAGGCAAGAACACGAAAGAGAAGGAGAAGGTACAAAAGAATGAGCAGGTCCAAAGAGAGCAGGAGAGTGGTTTGCAGAGATCAAATACACTTGTAGTCCAGCTGACGTATAATCCTTGGGGGATGCAATACGCGACTCCGGATTTCCAGAGTCAACAGCAGCAACAAGAACAAGCTCTTCAGCAGCAAGCTCTTCAGCAGCAAGCTCTCCAGCAACAAGCTCTCCAGCAACAAGCTCTTCAGCAACAAGCTCTCCAACAGCAAGCTCTCCAACAGCAAGCTCTTCAACAACAAGCTCTTCAACAGCAAACGACTCAACAGCCATTTCAACTGCAGCAAGTCCAGTCAGCTCTTCAGAACTCCTTCACTGGCGCCGGATTTGGAGGCTACGGGCCCCAGATCCAGTCCCAAGCCACTAATCCGTTTTTGCAAGCCTCTCAAACGGGACCTGTTCAGCAGCAGGCCGATCAGATTCAGCAAACTGCCCTGTTCCAACAACCTACCCAACTCCAGCAAAGTGGTCCTGTACAACCTGTTATTCAAAGGTCTGACACCAATCCCTTCTCTAAGTTGATGTCCAACTCAACCGGGGCACCAGTAAACCCTGCCAACCCGTTTGCGAACTCGCGCTTCACTGCTGGCAGCAACACCACTGCTTTGTCTTTTAACGAAGCTTCATCCACCCCTGCAATCAAGGCAAATGCCACTGGTAGCAATCCTTTTGCAGTGTCGCAGAGTACCGCTAACTTGTTCAACAATGCTACTCAGCCTCAGGCGCATGTCTTGAAGGCGCAGCCTACGGCAGGTGGCTTGGAACATGTGCCGACGGTTGCGGTGTTTCCGGAGACCCAGAAGGAGCAGCAAAGGCAATTTTACTTGGAGCAGGCGAGGACGGGTATACAGCAGCAACAGCAACAACAGCAGTATGCACAGTATGGGAACCCTGCTCAGTTTCTGCAGCAAACGGGGCAGTATTATGATGGGCCTAATTTGATTTAATAGTATAGCGGCATTAGTGAGGAGCGGGCTTACTTAAGAATGGGCTTGGTTTAGTTAAACATGCTCAAGAATTCAGTAACAAATGAGTCTATTTAATTAAGATTGATAGGCTCTTCGACAGCAATTAAAGCCAATGCCTTATAGCATCTCAAGGGTGAAGACTGATGGTGCTGCTCACCGAAGTAACACTAATTGAAATGCAACAACTAGTGAAAATTGAAAACTTTATAAAGAGGTACTGAGTGGAGAGTAACAAATATTTGGGTAACGACTTTATGAAGAGTGATTCTAAGAGTGACATCAAAGTCTCTCTAGTTACCTTCTGCATATAGTAACTATAAAGAGCGAGACTGTGTGTAGTGACATAGTGATGAAAGTCACTGATTTAACTTACATGGTTTACGAGTAACTGAAATTAATGGTGCAGTGGGAAATTTAAGGTGGCACTACATAAACGAGCTTAGTAGAACCGGAAGATAATGAGTAGGTGAAAAGATACTCGTGGTGTAGGTGACTTTCATCCCAGTAAGTTATTCTTTGGTTTCATTCTATCACTTGTGCTTCTCTTTTCAGTTTCTTCTTTTGTTAGCGGTGAATCAATAAATGCGCAAATACAGTCTGGACAAGTTCACTTCAAATGTTCTCGGCATGTTTACAGCACTCAACATATCCATACACATATTCCCTGAATAAGATAACTACGCACTGATCATTCATTAACTTTATTAAACATATGCAATAATCTAGATTAAATCAAGGCCAATCCCATCAAGGCAATGGCGACAAATGAGTTGATTCCGGTGCTGGCACCGACGTTGGATGAACTCACAGAGTGGGTGGTGGAAGTGGCCGACTCGTGAGTTTCGGATGCAGAGGTGGTTGCGGTGCGCAAGGTTGTTGCCGACAGACCGGTGTTGGTTGTTGCTGTGGAGACTGATGCAGATCCGCCGGTACTAGTACCATCAATACTAGAAGTGGCTGAATCAGCAGTTTGGCTCTTTGTGGACTTGGCGATGCTGGTTGTAGATGCAGGGGAAGCGGTTGTGCTGGTAGTGATTTCACTAGAGGAGCTAGTGCTGGATGGGCTACTGGAGGAGCTGGAGCTAGTAGAGCTGGAGCTGGAGCTAGTAGAGCTGGAGCTGGAGCTGGAGCTGGAGCTAGTAGAGCTGGAGCTGGAGCTGGAGCTGGAGCTGGAGCTGGAGCTGGAGCTAGTAGAGCTTGTGCTAGAACTTGAAGAACTAGAACTTGCACTAGTGCTAGTGCTAGAGCTTGTGGGGATTGTAGAAGTAGTGGAGCTTGAAACCTGTGATGCATCACCAATTCTACCATTCACAGCACCGCCATCAGACTTGATCGACTCCCACAGTCCACTCTGGTCAGAGTAACTGTACTCCTTACCCGATGAATAGTCGGAAACCAACAACTTGTTGATGCTCATAGTAAATGGAGCCTGAGAGTAGTCAGTCAAACCACCAGCCCACTCGATAGTACCCTCAGCATTGTCCTGGTCACCACCAGCCCAAATTCCTGCAAACACCTTCATTGGAGTCTGTGGGAAACCCTCAGGGTCGTTGGCGTACAATGTTCTGAGCAACGTACCGTCATAGTACCACTTGACGTAGTCCTTAGTCCAGTCCAAAGTGTAATTGTGGTAGTCATCTTGAGGAGGTGCGGCAGTGTTGTGGTATCCACCTCTGTCGTACTTTGTGGTGTCACCCTTGGAAAAGAAGTTGGACTGGACCTGTGTCAAGTCAGTACCAAAGAATTCGATGTCGATCTCGTCCAAGTCGTCGGACTGCAAGTAGAACGACGAGATTATACCCCTACCAGAAGCGGCCTTCAAGTGCACCTCTGTACGGCCAAACATGATGTAAAAGTTAGATGCAATCGAAGGGTTGTCCAATCTCTTTGCCAAGGTCAACTCCAAACCGTTGTCTCCGTAAGAGATACGAGATGGGTAGGCCATCGCAGAGTAGTTGTCTGATTCCGACGAGAAGCTGTCGCTTATGTCCTTGCCCAAAGCAGTATCAGCAGGGCAAGAGGTGGACTTGAGTGGGTTGCAACTGTCAGCAGTAACAAACTGAAGTGATGCCGCGAGGGCAATAAGCATTTTCGTAGGGACCATGGTGAAACTAGTAATTATAGACTAGTATTGGTAGTGATAAATATCGGTAGTGATGAACTAGTATTTGTAGTGATAAACTAGTGATTGATGAACTAGTAGCTGATGATACTGAATTTATCTGCGAGGTGGCCGCTTTAAGTACACAGATACGATGTGTACAAATCTACACAGCGCTATAATTATCTCATTCATGCCCCTGCAACCATCACGAAGTCGCGGCATTTTTCAAAACGGTTTTTCGCAGCCGATGCTATTTTTAAACCTTAAAACGCGTGACAGAAACACAGCCTGAGAGAATCTTCCACACAGCCTGAAACGAGTTCTTCGCAAAAGACCATCGTTTCAAGAGTACAGCGTATATGGTGTTGAAAATGTTCATAGGCCACCTGCTAGATCTTCACACTCATTCTCGTAGAGAAGTCCTTATCCTCGGTTCCAGATATTCTCTGCATTGTTCTTTGGTCGACCCGTAGGTATTGTTCGAATTTAGTCGACCCGTAAGTATTGTCTATACGATAATATAACGTTGGATCATTACGATCCAAATCAGTACAAAGAACAAGCAGGGACAGACTATCACAGAAATCAACCAGCCAGCGATGATCTCTGTAGTTTCCGAAAGAGGTAATATTGCCTATTTGGGACGTTATCTCTTGACAACTAGCCAGCCAGGAAGTTTGACGATGTCGTCGATTTGGCTGTGAGGAGGCGAAGGGATGCGGTTGAGGATGCTACGGCACATGACATTTGTTGAGGAGGTGAATGTGATAGTGTGGAGTAGGGTGGTTAGGTTGCCGCAAAGAGGTTACAATGGAGATTCGGTGGATTGGCATATGAGATGGAATTGATAAATCGATGAGATAAAATTGACAAATGGGCGAGATTAATTACAGTGCCTTGTAAATAATATTGATGGGCTTCTTGAAAAGGCCTGGGCTTTGATTAATTTGCATGATTATTGATTGATGGGCTTAGTGAGGATGTTGAATTTTGATGAAATTTGGGGGTAATTGGGCTTATTGGTGTTGGGCACAAATTAGATTTGTGTAGACAGGGGCTTTTCTTTTAATCTCGTTTGAGATTGTACCAGGCCGTTTATTGTAGTCATGAATGGCCATGGAGTGAATCAACAACTTTACAGAGTAGCTCTATGATTGTGAGCCAGTATATCTTGTGTGTACCTACAAGTGGTATTCTCCATGCACTTTGTGTCCGGTGAATATTTTGTGTGGTAGAATCGAAGAAATGTGGAGAAGCACCGATCGGGCCATTACCAGCAGGGGCTGTGGAGTTATTGGAAAGGGGGCATCGTGACGGTGATTGGGATTGTATCTTGGTTAAGGAGAGATTAATTATGAATTGGGTATGAGACAAAGTGATAAAAGTGTGAAGTGTGAAGATACAAATTAGTTTATAGAGATACTACTCTGTAGGACAGGAGAAAATAAGATCCCACTTTGGGCCATCAGTAAAAACATGGCACCATTATTGCACGATACCGAAATATTTCGAACTACGACTAAATCTGACACGAAAATTTCATTCTTGATTAAACCTGTTGTGTTTCACTATTGGCATTATTGCTTGCTAGTTTGGGGGTTATTGCTTTCTAGTAGCATTGCCTGTTTTAATTCTCTTCTTTTCCATACATGTTCGTAGCTCAGTTCCATTATACACTTCAACAGCAATAATTGGAATTGGACGTTTCGAAATGTACATCTAAGCTCGGAGGCCAATATCCCCTGACTTTACCTTTTATTTTAGCATCTTCTTTCAAGCTATTAACACTGAATGTCAACGAGATCATCTAATGCCAGTCATACTTATGAGCCTTTGAATGAAAGAGTGAAGTTTTGGAATTTGATTATTCCACCTTTTCCGTCAACACGTATTGAGGAGAGTTTAGAACAGCATGGTGTTCTGAATTTGCTGATTATCTTATACAATGAACTCTTTCATCGCTGGGCAACGAAGCGGTGAGCTCGGAGAAATGAGCGAACTAGCTCAAATACCATTGTTAATAACTTAAGCTCTTCAACGGCTTAATTTGCTCCTCACTAACACTGTCGCGAAAAGCTTAGATGAAACTCTTTCTTGACTCAATTCACTCTCCATTGGATTCGTCATCGAAGGGTTTAGAAATCACTCATAACTTTTATCTCCACAAATCAGGCTGAAACCCCTCAGTTACAGTCTCATCATCTCCATAACTCTCCTGCCACAGCGTAAAACCCCCCTGCAATACCCAAACTCCCAAATTCTCAAACTTGCTGGGGTCCTCAGTATCATTCAAGGACCGCAAGAACTTGAGCGTGGATGAAGGTCCACGCACTTGTGATAAAGCACAATGGAAAACCACATCTGTGATGCCATTGTCTAGAATGCGTCTCTGTATCTCTGGGAGGTTGCTCTGGAAGTCGCCCGAAGGATAGTGCCAACAACCCTTGATATGACCACCAATATAATCCAGATCGCGTACATCTACCACCGCGAAGTGGGAGTTTCCGCCGCGGAACCATGCGCGGAGGGTAGATGGCTTCAAAAACCTGAGGTCAGAAAGGGAGTATGCTTTCATGGTGGAAATAATTATACACTCATTAGAACAAACTCATTAATAAAGAATGACACTAAATCGATTGAAGAGACCAGCAAACTCACTAAAGAGACCAGCTAACCTGTAAATATATCATCAAACTGACTAAAGAAAACTGACAACTAGGTACAGCAAATGCATTTCCAATGCTCACCAACCCAGTGATTAGACATCGAAAGGCTGATGTGAAATGAAAACAATGAAAGCGTAAAGAAAACGGCCCATCTGGTTATACTCAATAGGGCTTGTTCGGTTATGTGTTTTCTTCCCCTCTTCAAACCTGGCTAAGCCGGTGCGAATGGATATATAAAACAGACGCGTCTCAGGATCACAGGCAAAAAAACGACAGACAACATCATTGAGAATTTAGCATTGCTTGTTTTAAAAATACTTGTAGAGGCTACAGAAGACCGAGCTGGATATGATGAGTGGCTTCCCGTGGCGGGCCGAATTCTATCTATGGTTACGAGTAAAATTAGTACGACTTCAAATGGACGCGTGGTTAATGCTAGCCTGTATCTTGGTGCATTAAATCATTTAAGGTGTACATTATTACTCAAACTACCACCTCTTAAGTACCTCTCACTCAATGTCCCCCAAACTTAGGATTCTTTGACTCAATCTTAATCGTCTTCAGTTCTTAGTATGACTGCCCCAGCCTTTATTTCCTCTTGCTAATACGCACCAATAATCTGCAGGGAGCTTTTGCTTACCGTCTTTGCGGTGGTATGACGTAACAGAAATAATAAGCACACCAATGCTTCTTTATCCGATCACTATCAGGATCACTATCAGAGCAAACCTAAACACCTTTGCATCGCCATGCAGCCCGTTCCCAATTATTTCTCACATTGTTGGCCACGTTCTAAACTTTTCCAGTTTTGCCACGTTCACCACTGCCTCCCAAGTAGTCAACTACTCTCTAAACACTCACCAACCTCGTTTGCTCTTGATCTCTACTTTACTGACTTACTCTCCATTGCCCTCTCTTCCACTTTAACCTGATTTACTCCCAAATGCCCAAATTATTCTCCAACTGCTCTCACTAATCTGTTTTGTTCTTGCTACATTTTAAATTTTCCAACATGGGGTCTCGCAAGTCTTCTCCAGGAAACGAGCTGCGAATCAGCACACCGGCTCCCGATAACGACAGCAAGCTAACACGCTCCATCTCAGTGGAGTCCATAGCACCCAAATTGGGCTTCCTTTTTGCACGCAAAAAGAGGGCGCACCACGATCTGAGTGACGACGATGAATCTCTGGAAGACGAACAGATTCGCGCCAAAAAACGCAAGCTAGCAGAAGCTGAGGAGTTGCAAAAGCTGCAAAAGCGCGAAAAGGCGCTTGATGCGGCCTTGCCTGAAGAATTGCGCAAGTTCCGTCCTTACGGCTTTAAGTTTAACATCCCCCCGTCCGACAGACCAATTCGTATATACGCAGACGGTGTGTTTGACCTCTTCCACTTGGGCCACATGAAGCAGTTGGAGCAGGCCAAAAAAGCATTTCCCAACGTCGAGTTGGTGTGTGGTGTGCCATCAGATGTGGAAACCCACAAGAGGAAGGGCTTGACGGTGTTGACCGACCAACAGAGAATTGACACCTTGAAGCACTGTCGCTGGGTCGACGAGGTGATTCCCAACGCGCCGTGGTGTGTTACTACAGACTTTTTGTTGGAGCACCGCATCGACTATGTTGCCCACGATGACTTGCCCTATGCGCTGAGTGACAGTGACGACATATACAAGCCCATCAAGGAAATGGGCATGTTTCTCACCACGCAAAGAACAGAGGGTATTTCCACCTCCGATATCATCACAAAGATCATCCGTGACTACGACAAGTACTTGATGCGTAACTTCGCGCGTGGTGCCACGCGTAAGGAGCTCAACGTGAGTTGGCTCAAGAAGAACGAGTTGGAGTTCAAGAAGCACATCAACGACTTCCGCTCGTACTGGAAGAAGAACCAGGCCAACCTCGAGAACGTTTCCAAGGACTTGTACTTTGAGGTTCGTGAGTACATGCGCGGTAAGCGCTTTGATGTCGCGTCCTTTTTGGAGGGCAAGCTGAATCCGAACAGTGACAGTGAGGATAGCCACCTGAGTATTGGCGGTGTCTCTCCCATGACCGACTTCGCTTCCAAGTACATTGGCAATGCGAACAAGGATCTCAATCAGCCTCCGAAGCTGTTACTTGCTAATGTGAAGGAGTGGATGAACAAGAGGGAGAGTCTGCCCGGTGCCGAGGAGGGGGAGTCACTGGAGGATGACAAGAAGGTGAGAAGGATTGCAATTCCAAGGACGAAGAAAAGGGCATAAGAGAGCTTTGAGTTTTGCTGACTATTTTAGTCAAGCGAGATCAGTAACTAGGAGATGTAACAGTGCAACTGCTAAGAGTAGTAATAAGAGATATAATGTGCAATTGCTAAGAGTAGCAATAAGAAATTTAATATTACAGCTGCTAATAGTAAGAGTAAGTAAACTGCAAAGTGCGGCAGAAAGAGAATCAATAGTTCGGATCACTGAAGGTCCACGATACAAGCAACACAAAGCGCCAATGAATATCTAGCTTGTGCCATTATATCACCATAGTCTGAGTGTTAAGGAACTTCAGTACTACCAATGGAATGGATAACAGAATGATCAAGAATTTTCGCTACTGAAAGTATTATTTGCTAATGAACCTCTCTCGAAGATGGTACCGAGTTTCCTGGAGATATCCGTGCTAGCCAGTAATCTAGGACCAATTGGTTATCAGCCCTAACCAGCAATTTCACTCAATTCTCATGATTTTTCAACCAGTTCCACTCACATCGATCAGTAGTCTGGTTTAGCAATTTAAGCAGTTAATGTCATCACTTTAGCTAATCTCGATCTTAAATCCACAACCATCCTATCTATCTCTACATGTTCCACCCACGGTTCTCTTTAAACATCAGTTTCCCTTCACATTAGTTCGCTCTGACTTCAGCGAAGACCAATCTCTTTTTTTCCATCATGTCCACGGAAATACTGCACTACGACACCTACAAAGACGCAGCCTTGGAACAGCTCCAGCAGCAATTGAAGTTGCAGCAGGAGGAGTTGTTCCAGCAGCAAAAGGAATTGTTCCTCCGCGAAAACTCTGCTCTGCATTACATGTCCGCCAACACATGGAGCTTCACACAAGGCTTGGTTATAGGGCAGCTCAGCGTGATGTTTGTAATAGTGATCTTCATCAAATTCTTCGTGTTTGCCGAACCCTCCTCTTCAAACATCAAGTCTGTGTCTAGAGACGCCAACGGGATCATTGTGCGCAGAGATAAGAAGTCGCTCAAAAGCAGTGATTCTACCGACGCCTCTCAAAAAGGCGACGCTGATGAATTTGATGAGCAGGACTCATTGGTGAAGGCTATCCTCGAGAAAACATACTACGATGTCGACAACCACTCTCCTGAGTCGCTTGACTGGTTCAACGTGCTTGTAGCACAGACCATCGCACATTTACGCTCGGAGGCTCTTCTCTCCGATAACATATACCACTCGCTAAACGAGTTCCTTCTCACAACAGACATGCCAGACTACTTGGACACCATTAAAATCACCGAAATCGACATCGGCGATGACTTCCCTATCTTCTCCAACTGCCGTATCAAGCATTCCAAAGGCACATCGTTGAGGTTAGAGGGAAAAATAGACGTTGATTTATCTGACACGCTTACTTTGGGTATAGAAACGAAGATCCTTCTCAACCACCCTCGCCCTCTCACTGCAGTGTTGCCCGTACAGTTGCTGGTTTCGATAGTGCGTTTTTCGGGCTGTCTCACAGTGTCGCTTGTCAATATGAATGATAAGGAGTTCGCATCCACAGAAGAACCAGAGGAAAATGCTGGCACTGCTCTCATGTTCCTGTTCTCGCCAGACTATAGGCTAGAGTTTACAGTTAAGTCTTTGATTGGCTCGCGCGCAAAGTTGCAAAACGTACCCAAGATTTCATCCTTGATAGAGAGCAAGTTGCGCAGTTGGTTCACTGAGCGCTGTGTTGAACCAAGGTACCAGGTTGTAAAGTTACCATCGTTGTGGCCCAGGAGGAAGAATACGAGGGAGCCTAGTGAGAGCGAAATCTGAGCTCTTCGCAGACGGAGTCAGAGTGGAGCCAACCAGCTGATGGATGTGGAAGCCGAACCAATTGGCAACTATAAAAAGTTATATCTGAAATACTCGCTGGTGACTATATATTGAGAAGTAGCATCTGATATGTTATAGATGACAGTAGAGGTACAACATTATGAATCATGCTGCCTGTGATAATGTTGTATAAAATCTCAGAGTAATAGATAAGCAATATGCACCCCTAGGTTTCTTTGAAGTTTATTTACAAGCGGTCTTTGATGGAATCGCATTAACTTTACTGGTCTCCTCCAGTTTATCATAAGTATGTGTTAGCAAGATTTTACCACACGAGTTATTTTGCTGGTATTGAATCTGTTGTTACACTTACTTTGTGTCTTCAATATCCTTTTACTGTCTTCCCAAAGAGTTATCGTTCACACATATACTATACTTTTTTGAAACTTCCTATTTACTGCCATTGTTCAACACTATGCATACATGTTGTTACACCTGCATTTTTAGATTAACTTACCCTCTTTTACTTGAGTTAACTGATAGCATTAGATAAGATGCACTCACCTCCTCATTCTATTCAGTATACTTCACGATTTCATCTTCCTACTTGATCAAAGAAGCATCATATATTGTGCGAAATACGAAAGTCAAACGTTGCCTATAGGCGAGATATTATTTACCGAGAATTATGTTTCCCGAACAGCCACTCTACAAGTTGAGGGCGAACAAAACGGCACCAAAGATGGCACCCATAGAAGCAGCCTTGGAGCCAGCACCATTAGCCACTGCAACAGTTGGGGTGGCGGATGCGCCACCAGAAGATGAGCCAGTAGCCTGTGAGATACCGGACTCACCAGACTTAGAAGCACCAGAGGTGGAAGCAGCAGCAGTTGCAGAAGCAGGGATGGTGACCAAGGTTGTGTGGTCATTGATAGTAGAGGTTACGGTAATGGCCTGGGCGGTGGACTCGGCAGCCAAAGAAGTAGCCTGCTTGGTGCCAGAGCCGGAACCAGAGCCGTTAGAGCCAGATCCGTTGTCAGATCCGGAGCCAGAGCCAGATCCGTTAGAACCAGAGCCAGATCCGCTGTCAGATCCAGATCCGTTAGAGCCAGAGCCAGAGCCAGAACCGTTGCCAGAACCAGAACCAGAACCAGAGCCGTTAGAACCAGAACCAGAACCAGAACCAGAACCGTTGTCAGAACCAGAGCCAGAGCCATTGTTAGAACCAGAACCGTTAGATCCAGAGCCAGAGCCATTGTTAGAACCAGAACCGTTAGAGCCAGAGCCATTAGAACCAGAACCGTTAGATCCAGAGCCAGAGCCATTGTTAGAACCAGAACCGTTAGAGCCAGAGCCATTAGAACCAGAACCGTTAGAACCAGAGCCATTAGAACCAGAACCGTTAGAGCCAGAGCCATTAGAACCAGAACCGTTAGAGCCAGAGCCATTAGAACCAGAACCGTTAGAACCAGAACCGTTAGAGCCAGAGCCATTAGAACCAGAACCGTTAGAGCCAGAGCCATTAGAACCAGAACCGGAACCGGAACCACCAGTACCAGTAGAAGATCCGGTAGAGTCAGTCTTAGTAGCAGATCCAGTAGAAGATCCAGTAGAGTCGGTCTTAGTAGAAGATCCAGTAGAAGCGCCAGTAGCAGAGGAGGCGCCAGTACCAGTTGCAGATCCAGTAGAGTCGGTCTTGGTAGAAGATCCAGTAGAAGCGCCAGTAGCAGAGGAGGCGCCGGTACCAGTTGCAGATCCAGTAGAGTCAGTCTTGGTAGAAGATCCAGTAGAAGCGCCAGTAGCAGAAGATGCGCCAGTGCCAGTGGAAGAACCAGTAGAGTCAGTCGAGGTAGCAGAACCAGTAGAAGCGCCAGTAGCAGAAGATGCGCCAGTGCCAGTGGAAGAACCAGTAGAGTCAGTCGAGGTAGCAGAACCAGTGGAGGAGCCGGTTCCGGTCGAATCAGTTCCAGTAGGAATCGTGAAGGTAGTACCAGTCGAAGTGGAGAAAATCACAGATGAGCCAGTACCAGTGGAAGAGCCAGAACCAGTAGACGAAGCACCAGTCGAAGAACCAGAACCAGTAGTCGAAGAACCAGTCGAAGAAGCACCAGTGGAACTAGTCGAGGAAGGAGCTGGGGAGCTCGAAGAAGAAGGAGCTGGGGTGGTTGAAGAACCAGTGCTTGAACCCGAGGAAGTAGCAGAAGAAGTTCCAGTAGTCAATGAAGAAGAAGAAGGAGTCACGGTAGCGGTAGTAGATGGGACAGTAGACAGACTCGAAGTTGGACATGTTGGGTTCCAACCAAAGTTTGGCAAGATGTTGATGTTGATGGCAATCTTGAGCAAGATGCTAATGTCCAAAAGACCTCTTGCATGCAAATCGGCATTCAATTTATCAACGAGCTCGGCATCGAGACC
This sequence comes from Kodamaea restingae, assembly GCA_003707425.3. Taxonomy (NCBI): domain Eukaryota; kingdom Fungi; phylum Ascomycota; class Pichiomycetes; order Serinales; family Debaryomycetaceae; genus Kodamaea; species Kodamaea restingae. The sequence goes on from PPJA03000019.1 coordinate 100,239, forward strand.
ACCAACATTCGAGGAAGCATCCAAGCCACTCTCAGCTGCAATGTCTCTTCTGCTCAAGGCCACCGAAGCTCCAGTAGACTCTTCGGCATTAGAGCCAAGAAGGGCTGCGCCTGCAGCCTGGGCTCCACTGGCGCTGATAGATCTCTTGGCAAAGCCCTGTGGCAGCTGAGAGGTGGTCAAGTCTTGGTTCAACTTGTAGGTAAGGGTGTCTGGGAAGGCCTGGCTCCACAAGCTGAGGTCTGCAGAAGTGTCCAACTCGATGACAATGGCAAAGTCAGCAGGCAAAACGAACAAACCTCCGGTCATTGGGGCGTTGACCAAAACAGCAACACTCCAATCGAAGACGTTGTTGATAGTGCCCTGAGCGCCAGGACCCACAAGAACAGCCTCGTTCTGGTCTGGGGCGCCCAAACCTGTAATCTTAACGGACTTGACAGCGCTACCGAATGCCTTGTTCAAGGCGTCGGACTCGGCAGTAGCAAAGTCAAGTGTGACCTTGTGGATGCCGTCCTTGACAAGTGTCACGTCGGAAATGCCCAAGTTGGCCTTTGGAACGTTCTGTGAGACATCACCGCGCTCAATCAAGAGTCTGTCGTCTGCGGCTCCAATAAAGGTGTTCTCCATCTCTCTCTTGATGTCAATATGGATACCCAAGTCTAAATCGATGTTGATACCAAACTGGGACACCTTCTTGGTGCTACACTGGTCATTTGGAGCTGGAAGGCCAATGCCAATGCCTAAGTGCAATCCCAAAGTGAGATCGATGTCAAGGGCATTTGCCCTGTTGGCCAAGTAGGAGGCCACCGTCACTGCTGCGGCTGATTTGAAGAATTGCATTAAGGAAAGTAGATATAAGCGAGTGTGTGTTGCAGATGTGACTGGTGATTGTAAAACCTTCGGCACCAAGCCTATATTTATACACCTTGATCAATTCATCATTAATCCGTTCAATTAGCAGCCATGTGCAAGCAAAACAATATTTCCGTTTCTGATTATACCAATAGGGACAAACTATCATGAAAGGAGGCAAAACACAATGACGCAAGTGCCATACGAGCTTTCACTCCTGCAAAATTTGTTCATCTATTGTAGAGCGCTAATTTTGTAATCAAGCTTGATTATATTTGTTCGCGAACAATAGACTTGGGAAAAGACAATATGATCCGAACACAATTCGCGTAGACGCGTCTTCACCAAAGTATGCTGTGCTGAGTAGACAAACAAGAGAAGAACCGGTATCATTGTAAGGACTCATAAGAATGTCTAAGATATTGATATATGACATGTATGACATGATAAACCGTAATCAGCGTACCAAAAGAACCATAATACTCTTATCTTTCCTGGACTACCCTGTCCTCCGCACCATTCATCCCGCCTTTCGCTTTCTCTTCAACTTGCCTGTGCGGGCCTATTGTTTGGTGTTGCGAGCTCATCAATTCGCAAAATAGTGATGAATTTTGCTTTTTTGGATCCATTCAAAATAGACCCTATCGTCTGCACAGTCACCATCACCCCGTAAATTTAATCCTTGGCGGTTTCCGAACACACACTTCATCTGTTAAAGGAAAGCCTAAGAGTGTTTATATTAATCACACAAACTAGGCCTATTGTTAACAATTTTACTCCCACCTTGAGTGGGGCCAGTTCGAATCTACCAAGAGGGTCTAGATTTGGGGGTGATAATCTTAGGTGGGGGTTGCCATTAGTGCCATTGTTAGACCCCACCTAAACCTAAACGCGTGTAAAGAGCGAGATTATCCCAGAAAGCGATGCTGCTTGGTGTTGTCTCCTTACATTCGTGAAATGGTCTACATGATGCCGTGTGTTTAACCTGTTTCCATTCATCTTCAATATTGGCCTAATCTTACCAAACCCTGCGTTGTTCGTCATGACAATTTTCTGAATACGAATGAAATATTATTCCAAACACAGTCCCAGAATAGATAAATTTAGACAACTCGAAGAGGCATCTGGAATACTATAATGGGCCCGTAAAGTTGTGGTTCGAACCGTAAAGTTATAGGGGTGGAGAACGGTAAGTAAATAGTTGCATTCCATGACTTGTGCGTTGCCGGAAATGTCGCCTTTTATCCGCATTAGCTGCGGTTACGCAAACGAGCGTTTTTGTGGCACAATATTGCAGCTCTTCAGATCTTTGTTTCTATAAAGTGTCACATGAAGCACAATGGCAATACTTAATTGAATGGGAAGCTCAATAGTAGCTAGCACCTCTTCGATAATATGATCAAAAATATGTAGACTTTCAACGAAAAATAAGATGGAGACGGATAAACTTATGCCCAAAAATTATGAGAGACTCGTAGATTTGATATGGTGCCTTTCGATCCCCTTCCAGTTAATTTTGCTCAAATAATTCTTCTCGTTAAAGTTAAATATACTCGTTCTGGTTAAATCTTGTGATTAAATCAATTCTTCTCATTCTGCCATCTTAGTGCCAAGGCTCACTGGGTTTTACCCCAGTAACTACGCATTATACAAGATCCCATTTTTCCGCTCTTAAGATTTTGGTTCCCAACAATCTTCACTGAAGGGGCATTTATCCGCTATGGGTTTCGGTATTGTGGTTGTATTATTGTCTACAATTTACCAATTTTGTAGATGGAGTTTGGCTACAATTTTGATCAAATTGTGTTCAAATTGAAGGAATTTTAAAATTGCAATTAGTGCATTAAACTCCGTAGTCTAACTCCAAAACAACGGAAGTGGGAAGTCGTGCAAATCGAGGTTGCTCAAATAGGACTGAAATTGGGGTGGTATATGAGAGTATCTTGTTTTTTAGTTATGGAGAATAAGGTTCCCGATTTTTGCAGAGTAAGATGTTTTTACAGAGTGAAACACAGAGGTATAAAAAATCACTTGCTATATTGTCTGCTCAAAGACCACACAGGTTACACTCAAAGTAATATATTCTCAAAGTTTACACTTTTAGTTTCATATTCTTAAATATCACACTTATACTCTCATATCCGAAAGTCCATAATCACAGATTCATAAAACACTTATCCTTTCATTCCCCCTTTACACTCAAGTTTTATCATTCCCATGAATACCCTACTATATTCGGTCACTCCCCTTAAGTTTTGCATATTTTCCCATACCCCTAAACAACACATATTTTTTCAAACTCTAAAAGATTACACTCATATTTTATACTTCGAAAGATTGCACTCATACCCTCTCACTTCCGTCTGATTCATTTTGCAGCTAAATCACATAGAGCATCATAAAAATTCAAAAATAACATTGATAGTATTCAGCTTCAGGGCATCCCCTTCGCAACTACTCAGAATATAAAACACTCAGCTATATTGTAGTTTTTAACGAATTCCACAAACACCGCATTAGTAGTTTAGTGGTAAAATCTAACGTTCCCACTGTTAGGCCCCGGGTTCGATTCCCGGCTGATGCATTTTTTTACCTTAACAACCTTTTTGCCGATGAGGAAAAGATAGCGTGAAAAAGGCTATCGTGAAAAAGGCTAACGAAAAAACTCATCCCAGCATGGTGGACCCGAACATCCTCTTGCAATGCTTTTCGGCGACTCTTCAGGCTGACCAGTCCATTATTCAGCAGGCCGAGCAAAAATTGAGAGAGCTTAGCGCTGTCCCTGGCTTTCTTGGTGCGTGCTTGGATCTCATACTGAATGAAGACATCAATATTCCACACGCCAATGCCATCAAGAAGGCTATCGCAGTCTACTTCAAAAACAAGATCGTTAAACACTGGAGCATGGGAAAGATCGACAAAGATGAAAAGCCTGTCATCCAGGAGCGTATCCTCCCCGTGTTAATAAACAGTGACTACCACATCAAGCAGCAGTTGATCCCTGTCTTGAGAGTCATGATCTCCCGTGATTACACCACATGGGATGGACTCTTGCAAGAAACTGGTAACTTGTTGCAACACCACTTACCCCCGAACTCTCCCGAGTTCATGTTGGACGCTAACTTGTCGCACTTGTACACGGGCTTGCTTTGCTTTGCAGAAATCACACGGAAGTTCCGGTGGGTCGAAAACAAAGAAAGAGCACGTGAGTTGTACCCCATCATTGAAACTGCATTCCCGCACTTGTTGAACATAGGAAATTTGCTTATCCAGCAGGGCGACCGCTTGACCGAGTTTTCTGCGGAAATCCTCAAGTTGATCCTCAAAATCTACAAGTTTGTGACCTATTACGACTTGCCAGACCCATTGCAGCTGAAGGAGGCATTGGTCCAGTGGGGAAACTTCCACATGGGCATAATAAACTTGCTGCCCCCGGCCTACGTCGCACAATCGCATCTCTCTGAGCAGGAGAAGTGCTTCCTCCAGATATCCAAGTGCTACAAGTGGTCGATTGCCAACATGTACCGCATTTTCACGCGCTACTCATCGACTTCATTGTCCAAAAAGTTCCGCTACGAGGACTTTGTCAACATGTTCATCAACGATTTTGCCCCAGCACTCATCAACAACTTTTTGTCATTGGTTGAACAGTGGTGTGCAGGAACACGTTGGTTGAGTTTGACTGCGCTTTACTACTTGCTTGAGTTCCTCTCGCACTGCATCACCCAAAAGACAACCTGGACCCTTATCAAACCATACTATATGAACATTATCTGCCATTTGATCTACCCGCTTTTATGCTTGAGCGACTACAACCTCGAGTTGTACGAGGAGAACCCTGTGGAGTACATCCACCTCCTTTTCGATATCCACGACGAATCTAGTAGCCCCGATGTCGCCGCCTTAGGGCTCTTGGTCACTTTGACATTCAAGAAGCCCAAGACCACCATGGAGCCCATCTTGAAGTTTATCAGTGAGGAATTGAGCAAGGTCCTGCAGGAGAAGGAGACCTTGGAGCTTGCCAAAAAGAAGGAGGGTCTCTTGAGAATGCTCGGCAACATGTGTGGGTCTATCAAGAGCACATACCTTGCACTGATGGGACCTTTCTTGGTGAGCCTCGTGTTCCCATGTTTGGTTTCCCAGTTTGACTTCTTGAAGGCCAGGGCCTTGGACGTTGTGGGCAAGTTCAACGAAATTGAGTACAAGAATGAGGACCTTGGCCAGTTGTTCCACGCCATCTTGGTGAATTTCGATAAGGCAGGCGACGAGGTATCGTTACCCGTGCAATTCCAGACCGCTTTGGCCATTCAGGCATACTTATCTAATCCCGAGTTCCAGCAGATCTTGTCCAACATCATCTTGCCAACCATGTCAAAATTGTTGGAGTTGTCCAACGAAATCGACAATGACGCCATCTCGATGGTGATGCAGGAGTGTGTTGAGAATTTTTCCGAGCAATTACAGCCTTTTGGTATCGACTTGATGTCCAAGTTGGTGGAGCAGTTCTTGAAGTTGGCACGTGAGATTAACGACGCCTCTAACGTGGACGTAGATGAGTTCAACGGTGCATACGACGATCAGGACGACAAGGTTATGGCTGCAATGGGCTTATTGAACACCATGATTACTGTTTTGCTCTCTTTCGAGAACTCAAAGGAGATCTGCTTGAAGTTGGAGGAGGTGTTTACCCCTGCGATCGAGTTTGTTCTTGTTAACAACTTTGACAATTTCATCGAGGAGATTGGAGAGTTAATGGAACACTCGACATTCTTTTTACGCTCTATCAGTCCTATCATGTGGAATAACTTTGACTTATTGTTCAAGCTGTTCCAGGATGGCTTTGCTCTCATGTACTTGGAGGAGTTGAATCAGTGTCTTCAGAATTTCCTTAACTTTGGTGCTGAAGACTTGGCAAGAAGCCCCGAGACCGCAAACAAGTTCTTCCTCATTTTTAAGATCATCGCTGATGGCGAAGATCTGCAAATTGGAATCGACGACTTGGTCTACGCCTTTGAATTGGCCCAGAACTTTGTGCTCAACTTGCAGGGCAACGCCGTGAGTTACATCCCGGAGTTTGTCAATGCGGCACTCATGGCCTTGGAGACCGATGCAGGTGATGAAAAGCACCATGTGCAGAACTCTCTGTTCTCTGTTCACCTTAACAACGTCATTGTGGCTTGTTTGATGTACGATGCTAGCACCACCCTTCTGATGCTACAGGCACGCAACCAGCTTGCTCCATTCTTTGTGCGCTGGTTCACACTTATCCCGAAGCTCACACGTGTTTACGACTTGAAGTTGTCTGTATTATCGCTCATGGCTTTGCTCAACAATGACTCGGTATTGGGTCTGTTGGACCCACAGATCTCCAGTCAGATCCTGCAACAGTTGCCCGTTTTAATCAAGAAATTGCCTGGTGCGATTGAAAGCCTCGAAAAGAAACGCAAGGAGTTTGATGGTACGGACTTTGGCAACGATGCCTACAAGTATGAAGATGACTATACAGAGTATGAAAGTGGAAATGAGTCCGAGCCATTGAGTCTTGAACGCTCAACCAATACGGGTGAGAGTCGTGAGGAGTACTTGGATTTCTTGGAGCAGGAGGAGATCAAGTTTGATAAATCCACGGGATTCTACGATATCCAGGACGAGCCGATCCTGGAGGATCCTTTGGCACTGGATGCTTTGGAGAAGGTGAATATTTTTAAGGTGTTTAAGGATTTCGCAATGCAGCTCCAGCTGACCAACGAGACCAAATACAATGCGGTCTTTGGTGGGTTGAACGAGGATGACCACAGGGCGATTGCTGATATATTTGAGCTTGTTCCGTAGATGAGGAGTATGGGCTCTCATCACTGAGGAAGTCAGTGAGAGCGAAATAGCTAATATGGAGTGAAGTGGAAGATAATCATATAATGAAGAGCTAGAATGTAACAGGGATGAGTTATAGTGATTGTGTATGACATAGAGGGATGAATGTATCTAAAATTGTATAATGACATTGACAAACCGAACTGAACACTGGCTAAACCTGTGAAAACAGTTAAAACTAAGAAAAAAAAGACAACGAAGTAAAACGAATCAATTCAAGGCACCTAGACAGAGCAAAACGAGCAACGATTCTCCAGTCATTTCTCAAAGGTTGCATCACAATGAACATCCTACACTACACCTCTTTTTGGAAACAAATCTAACCGAAATTATGCCCCCCATCCTTCTGATATAACTGTATTCCTGTTAAAAGCTCGTATGATTACCACGCAGGCATCTTCAGCCATAGCAATGCCTTAATAGCATATTATACTGTCCGATTGGCAATAGGAAAACTGCTCAAAGAGGTCTTCTCAGAATTTTCATAGTTCTCATGTTGAACTCTCTTTCAACTACCAAATCTTTGAGTAACCCACAGCTCTTGCACGGTTAAATCTCAAATTTGCATACTCTCGATAATTAAGTTAGTGTACGTTTCAACTTCCATATTCAATTAACCCTCTTATCCGATTATTTTTACGTTCTTGTGAACTGAATCTGAGCCTCTCATACTCTTTAACCACTTATAAGTCTATGTGCTTCATACACGCTCCCAACTTCCTCGCAAAAACTAACTTATTCTGTGCTCTTGTTCACGTCATACTTATTCTTAATCCCATTATTTACACGAAAATCAAAAGTACAACATGTCTGACAACTTTGGGCGCCACATGTCCACAAGATGGGCGAAAGCATCCGTTCCAACATATGGCGACGAATGGGGTGACGAGTATGGTAGTCAAGACGAGTCCGATAGTACCACACAACAAAAAGACATCGTCCCACAAAGATTCGAACTCCCCCAGCACCAAGACGAACTGGAAAGCCTGTTGGAGTTTGAAGCACGCGACTACAATGTTGACGAACTCCACGAAACCTACCAAGAACCACTAGCAAAAGAAGCTGAGGACCACTCCAAACCCAGTTTGGTGTTGTCAATTGACAGAATGCCTAAGCGCTTTGACGACTCAAGCGATGAAGATCAAGACGACGAGCATGACCAAAAGGAAGTGAGGAGATCAGTTACCTTTAAGGAAACGGTCGATGTGGCAGCAGTGAAAACCCCTCAGGTGGAAAATTTCGAAAAAGAGCCTGAAACCCCGCAATCAGACAAGAGCTACATCTCTGACGCGGACTCAATACAAAATGAGCCTGAGGACTTGTATGTCAAGGGGAAATCAAATGATCTGGAATTTTTGAATAATTCTAAGGATGTTCAGGTAGACGAGGTAGAGACAACCCCTGCTCCTCGTGGATCCCGGAAAGTCAAACCTATAAGTGAAATTCAGGGATTATCGAAAGGGCCCGGATATTTCTCAGAACTTAAAGAACCAATGGAAGGCGTTTTAAATCCATCTTCAAAAGATACAAAAGTTTCTGCAGGATTGTCAGAAGAGACGATTGAACACGTTTCAAAACCCTACGAAGATTCAAAACCCTACGAAGATTCAAAACCCTACGAAGATTCAAAACCCTACGAAGATTCAAAACCCTACGAAGATTCAGTTATTCCTTCAGTACTCTCCGAAGCATCGATTCAAACAGACTCAAAATCCTCACAACAGTCAACCAAAAAAGATTTCACTTCAGATTTCCTCAGTTCACGCCAAGAGACCGAAAATGTGCCCATTTCCTCAGATAATTCCGCCCCTGCGCCACTTGTTTTGTCAATAGATCACAAGAACTTTGATGACGATACAGACAGCTTAGGCGAAGATGCCCTGGAGAGTGACGAAAACTGGGGATATAATGGAGAATCTGATGACGAAAAGGCTGACCAGAAAGAAGAAGAGGAGAACTCGAAAGAAAATCTGAAGAATGACTTGAAGTATAACTTAAAAAGTGACTTGAAGGACGACTTGCAACACAAATACCTGCATGACCTACAAAAGAAAGACTTACATAATTTCGACGTGCATACCGTGGACTCTCATAAAGACGACCGTAATGACGTCGCGCGCACTGAATCCACTAAAATACATCGGACAAACTCCGATGCCTTGGACTTGTTGATAAATGACTTGCAAGAAGCATCTTTTGATACAGATGACGACAGATCACCGTACACTTTACCACCCCTCAGTCACGATGTGTCGTTGCCTGACTTCTCTGCCTATACTGACGACGAAACCACTCCAATCGCACCGCTTTCGATTCCTGAAGCTGAAGCGCACAAGAGCTTCCTTATCAAGGGCCACAAGCCATCGATCCGTAAACCACCGCCACAGAGAAACAACCTCGTCTCCGTTGACTATTCCAGTATAGCAGATGCAGTTAGTGGGTACATGGATGACCAAAAGAAGTCATCTGATGACAAAGCAGTATCCGAAAAGGTTTCAGAAACTATTGCCGAGGAAGAAAAACCTTCGGACGAACATGACTTGGACTTGAAGCCGGTCGTTTCCCTGGGCTCGATCTCCACCGGAAAAGCTTCACTTGGAAGTATGGGTGTAAGGTCCATCCAGTACGAAAAGGAAAATAAGGAGTCAAAGGAGACAAAGGGACCCATAAAAGATACCCATTCACACAAAGATTTTGATATCACCGAGTTCGCGCGGCCTCTGTTCGGGGATAGTAGAAGGGCCTCAGCCATGAGCACAAACACCTTCAACATGGGAACCTGGAAACCAAACACAAACAGCTTCCGCGACCAGTTCATCAACGACAACGATAACGAATCCACCTTCAATGTGAACTTCCTGAACAACGAAGACTACGAGAAGTTTACTCGTCCTCAGGGACGTTCTCACGACGTAGCCTCTAGAGCAAGTTCAATATCTGTCCCAGAAACAATCGACACTAATCTCCCAAAAATTACCGAAGACAGTGCCCTTGATGATGTGGACGAGCAATACGAAGACCAAGAGTCACGCACATTGTCTTTTGGTGAGTCTGTCTTGTATCAGAAGCCACACCTACATACTTTCAAGGAGGAGAAGTTGACCCCGGCGCCTTCAGCTGAGGACTTGCCCAAGAAGACTCCAACCCAAAGATATTCTTCCCTCTTACTGCCTCCTAGCGAAGAAAGTACTGTTAGAAACCGTTCCAACTCGCAGTCTCTGGCGGTCACTGTCAAAACTGCTCCCTCCACCCCAAAGATTAACCTGCAAGCTTATGTTCCTACAAACTGGAAGCAGATCATGCTGAAGTCTCAGTCAGTGGACCGTATCAAATTGCTTAAGGAGGCTCTCGTTCATGAAGCGAACCACGACACTGGCCTCCAAAGCTGGCTCAGTGAAACGCTCACGCTGTCGGAAAACGGCTCCAACATGCACATTGGGCGCATTGCTAGTGCTGCTTATCAGAATGCTCCACATAATGATATTCGGAGACAAAACTCCTTTCGTTCCAAGGTTTCCATTGTGAAGGATAAGGTGGAAGGTACTGGTATGCATGCCTCTAGTTTTGGAAAGCGTTTCTTCCAAAAGGGGCGTAAGTTGATGAAGTCCACTTAGGGGAGGATATTGAGAGAATGAGAGAATATATCGTATTAGTTAAATTAGCAGGAAAGCTAGAGCACTTAAGTTTTACCGAGGATTAATTGAATAAATGGCTGCAAATTAAAAAGAAATTTTATTGAAGTAGAAAACAAAACTAGGTAGAGTAAAAAGAGCATAGCAAATCAAGCGAGGGAATTAAAGTGCTATCTGCGTGATCGTGAGTGAAGGATTTGTTTAAAATAGAAGGCCCGGCAAGAAACCTGATTGAAAGAGTGATTCAGGAGAGAATCCTCAATTAAAGGAGTAACCATGAGGAAAATCTGAGTAAAAGAACACATCCGAGGGAAAACAATTACGAGAGAAGTACAGCAAAAGAATAATGCAACCTCTAAATTTACTCCTGTTAAGTCTGTCTGTTCCCCGATAACAGACTTTTTCTGTTGATAAAGTCACCTACTTGATAATCAGAAAGCGTGGTGTGGCCAGAGTAAGTTAAGAATCTAGTATATATCAGTTACCAACAGAAATTTTAGGGGTATCCATCGTGAGTGAAATACTTACTCCAAATCCGCTACATATATACCAAGAGTGAGACGTGCCCTCCAACCCACTTCTTTCTTTATATGCAGCGTATTGTAAACTAACTCTGTTTCTTATTGTTTAAGCTGTTATCGCGGCTTTATTCGTCAGGTTTCAATACGATTTCTTTGGTGCCACTCTTATTCACTCGGCTTGGTGACTTCAAAGCAGTTGTCATTATTTTTTTAGCACATGAAATTCAAAAAAAAACTGGGGTAACTTTCAACACCATGGTAGTAACTGGCACAGCTTTCTTCCGACCGATCTACGTATCGATCAAAAACAAAGTGCCTAGTTTTGTTTGGGCAATCATAGAGTTCTTTCTAGATGTGTGTTTCTTCTGGGTCAGGAAGGCGTATCGGTTTTACTCACAGCCTGACCCTCTTAAGGAGTACGTCAATCACTTAAAGAATGTGCTGAGTTATAACGAATGGAAGAGGACAGTAGCCGAGATCGACAAGTTGACCAACATGGACTTGTGGCGCCAGAATTTTGAGCTGAAACACTACGACTGTGTTCTCATAGATGAGCGCACAAAGTTGTTACGGCACGCTCGGCAGAACAACCTGGCGCTGATGTTGATGCTGTTGCTCCGCTCGGGTTTGATTCGCAACTTTGGAGGTATTTCGCAAAAGCGCTTGTTTATGAAATCCTATATGGGAACCAAGTTCAAGATTGAGGAGTATATTGGTGAGGTGCTCAACTGCTTGGAGTATCTCAATGAGCTGATCGATGATGACGATAAGGACGGTTTCATAATGAACGGAAAACAGTTGAAGCTTGACTTTTTCCATGATGCGAGACAATCATTTGGCTCTACTGCGTTGTTGCTTCAAGGTGGATCGCTTTTCGGTCTCATACATTTAGGGGTGGTTAAAGCACTCTACTTCAAGGGGATCCTTCCAAAGATCATTGGCGGTCTGGCCGTTGGAGCTGCCGTTGCATCATTAGTGTGCACCTTAACAGACAACGAGCTCCTCCCAATCTTGGTGTCTATAACAGACGTGATGAAAGATATTGATTTGATGAACCACGACGTTGATGAAAAGTACGGGAACGTGATAGAGAACGTTGTTCAAAAGGGTTACTCCCAAGACATCCTCATCTTTCTCAAGTTTGTTCGTGACACTATCGGTGACCTCACCTTTGAAGAGGCATTCTTAAAGACAGAAAAGGTTTTGAACATTGTAGTGCATACCAACCATCACGCAGTCCCACTGTTGCTCAACTACGTCACTGCACCCAATGTGATCATTTGGACTGCTATTTATGCCTCCATTGGAACCGGTGTTTTGTCCAACAATGTGCAGCTTTATGTCAAAGACTTCAATAACAATATAGTCCTCAGAGATCCAAACTCAGATATCGTCTACTTGAAGCCACAGGACGTAACGTATCACCAGCAGTACTTCAACTACGCATCCCGGAGGGAGGATGAGGGTTTTGAGACTTATATTCCATACCCCCCAACTAAGGAAAACTCTCCGTATACAAGACTCACTGAGCTTTTCAATGTTAACCACTTCGTCATCTCTCTTGCAAGGCCGTACTTGGCTCCGTTGTTCAGTCAAGATTTGAAGCACTATCACTCATACGGAAGGGTCCCCTACAATAAGGCCAATGTCTTTGATTTAAAAGGCGCTCTGGACAGTGATGAAGATGTTGCGGTACAGAAAGGAAAGGGGTCAGGTGCTCAGTTAGTGGTGGAAGCCTACACCAGAGACTCGAGAACCAACTTTTTTAGAATGTTGCGCAACTTGATTGGTATGGAGATCCAGCACAGGCTCGTCGTCTTAAACAAGTTGGGAATCTTGGCAGATATATTCAAGAGGTTTTTCATTGATGAAAAACCTACCTCGCTTCAGTCGCTATCAAGCAGTCGTGAGATTACGATCGTTCCTGAGTTGCGGTACTTACTCAAGGACTTTGGCCGTGTTTTCGATGTCTATAAGACTATGGAAAACATCCCATACTGGGTGCTTGTTGGAGAAAGGTCTGTGTGGCCGTTATTTCCACTTTTGTGGACTCGCTGTGCTATTGAGTTCGCACTTGACGACTTGTACAACTTGCAAAGAAAGAAGAATGCTTAGACATTTGAAGAAATTAGCGAAATTTGGCCTATCTGACATTGGAAATCGGTGAAAAGATTTGGGATGAAATCCTAAAACGGAGTGTCCTAACATATCAGTCGTAATGTTTCTAGGTCGTACTTGCAGGACAAACATCAGCACCTAGGAACAAGATGATTCACCATACCCCCAAAGCAAGGCTTATATTTATTAAGACACATATATTGTTTTCGTTTGTAAATTCAAGACTCTGCTCTTACCTTAAGAAACATCTTTTCGATAAGCACTATAGGATTGATGTCCCAAAAATCATACTTTTGTCATGTTTCGAGTCTTTTCACCAGAATTACTACTCTTTCGGATGGCGAATGACGTTCTCTATCAGTAATACCTATCACATATCACACATCCATCACTCAGCCCTGCATCACTCAATTCTTAGTCTACCATTACCTAAAGAACAATTTGATACTGGAGTCTTTTGTCAAATGGTAGATGTACTCTTTCTCTATTACTTCAGGTATTCCCACGGTGTGTGGAATAGCTCCCAGCGTGACAGTGAGTGATCCGGTAATATCGCTCGCGCGCCCAGTTTGCAATGGCTGCAACCTAATGTTCAAGCTCGAACGGTGAGCCAACTTGATAAGAAATTCAGAAAACTTTGCATCTTGAGTGTACTGTGAATCCTTGGCTAAAATCATGAAGAGCTGCTTACACTGTCGATTCACTGCAAGAATATGAGCCAACAACTCATCAGCTGTGATGTTGGTGGCATGTAAAATGATTTCAGGTGCTTCTATGAAAGCAATCTCGTTACCTGTCACCTTCTTTGCCAAATCTCTAAATAGAGTGGCAACGGCTGCTGAGGCATCCGATGGATTCTTAATGCTTGAACTGAACAACCCCGAGAAGTGGTCGACAAATGTAAAGTTTTCAGAGTGCACAAGATCGATACCGTTCTTCTTGCAGTTCCTGCTGTACTGTTCCATACCATTGTTGAAGGAAGCGAGAATCACCTTTGATCTTAGTGGTGTTTTGGTTGTCAAGTCTGAATTAATCAAAGATGCACTTCCTTGGAGGGCAGTTTCAAGAAGGGAATTGATGAGCCATGCTGGAGATGTCCCTTGGACGTGTGTAATTATTGCCAAACTGGATGACTTGGTTGATAAGATTTCATCCGGTATTAATGTACCATTCTTAAATAGCACAAGGTCTTGCTTGCTTGAAGCCATACTACTAAGTACTTTTCACAATTGAGGTTTAATCACGTGTATAATGAGCGGGAAAAAAATAAAAATGCGCAAGCCCGGAATCGAACCGGGGGCCCAACGATGGCAACGTTGGATTTTACCACTAAACCACTTGCGCTTGAAGAACTCCGCGACGGGGAATTGAACCCCGGTCTACCGCGCGACAAGCGGTAATTCTAGCCACTAAACTATCACGGATTTTCCTTGTGAAAATAAGATTACATATAAACTTAGTAGATTTATTCTGTTTCTTTATCTTATTTTGAAGCAGTATTTTGCAAAAATTAGGGAAATGATGCAAAAATTACTATAATTGCGAGAAACTCTTTGTAGTTGACAACCAAGCGTATATTTTACTTACTTAATCAGTCACACTATCTTCTTACCTCTAATTCATGGTGACATATTGTTCATGGAAGGGGTTCTATCCTGGATTTTTGCACTGCGGTATGCGGGCTGATTTATATGTAATTCACGATAATGAATTCGGTACTTATTTCGTCTTCCATGAGTTCAATCTAAATACAAAGAGCTTTTGAAACAGGAGTCAAATTACTTTACAAATATGAAAGTCTAAATATGCGACTTTTACACAACAAAACGTATGAAAAAACGTATAACATAACTTGCAAGAAACAAGGGCGTGTGGTCTAGTGGTATGATTCTCGCTTTGGGAAACCAAATATGCGAGAGGCCCTGGGTTCAATTCCCAGTATGCCCCTTCTTTTTTGCCTTAATTTTTTGTTGTGCAACGGTTAATGACAAAAAAGTGATTTTGATAAGTGTTCACCAATAGCTATATTCCACGAATCAATACAGCCTGTACATTATTTTTAACCTGAAATTGACATGGCAACCCATACAAAAGATCAAGAAACCATAGTGTTGAAGATCTTGTCGTACAAACCTCACCAATACTATGAGATCTTGTCTGTGCTGAAAACTGCGGAGGAGACAGAAATCAAAAAGTCATACCGCCGTCTAGCAGTCAAGCTCCACCCCGACAAAAACCCACATCCTAGATCATCGGAGGCATTTAAATATGTCAACAAAGCGTGGGAAGTTTTGGGTGATCCAAACAAGAAACGCATATATGACCAGACAGGCTCCGACCCTGACTCGAGGTTCGCGGGCGGAGATGGTATGGGCGGTGGCATGGGTGGTGGCCACGCCAGTCCATTTGGAGGATTCCAGCGTGGTGCTGGTGGCGCAGCTTTTGAGGAAGATATATTGAATATGTTCTTTGGAGGAGGTATGCCTAACCAGACCTTTACTTTTGGTGGCAACGGATTTACATTCCAGTCATATGGAGGTTCGCCGTTTGGAGGTTCACCTTTCGGCTTTGCACAGCAGCAGCCACGTAGGAGGAACCCACAGGCTGGAAGAGGAGGTCATAGGGCCACGGCAAACGGAGCTAGGGGCGAAGAGATCCAGGTCTGGGAGACTTTGAAGCAGCTCTTACCTATATTATTGTTCTTGTTTGTTCCGTTAATATCGAGTTTGTTTTCTGGAGAAAGTGTCCCTGATCATGCATTCACAAAGTCGTCCAAGTTTAACATCGAGAGAAAGACGCCGCAATATAAAATTCCGTTCTACGTGCACCATTCGTATGTGGGTGAGCGGTCGCAAAAGGAAGTGCGCAGGTTCGACACAAAGGTGGAGGAGGGATACATTCTGAAGTTGAAGTCTAAGTGTCAGAGGGAGCAGGCAAGGAAAAGTGAAATGATCGAAGATGCACAGGGATGGTTCACGGTGGACGAGGCCAAGTTAGCCAAGGCACAGAAGTTGCCCATGCCAAGCTGTTCGAAGTTGCAAGAGTTGAGTCTTCTTTAGGGATGTGCTGCATGTGTAATGAGAAGGTGGCCCAATTGCGTTAATGAAAGAGGAGAAGAGAAAGAAGACGAACAAATTGATATTTTAAATGAATTGACCACCAACTGACCGACTCTGTAGATCGTGAAATTGGTTAATCGAGAAGTGAAATTAGTATTATTGAAGTCATGAACTAATTGTGTGATCTCTGAGCGGCGGACTGACGACAAACTAACGGACTCAGCGAGAAATGGAAGTGTGTACATAATTAAGAAATTAAATGTTGTCCCAGTAGAAATAGCCGAGAGCTGTGATGCAGATTACGATTGAGTTATTATCGAAAGTACCCTTGTTTTTTTACCATTGCTGTCATTACTATCCTTTGTATTATTCCTCCTACTATCCTTACTACTACCTTTACTAACACCTTTACTACTACCCTTACTCCCATACCTGGTATCATCTCTCCACTAGCATTGCTATCAGCACCCCATCATCATAACTCCCAGTTTTGTTTCTCAGGGTAGCTCGCTTTTTTAGCTAGCGTTTCACATGCTTAGATTTATGTATTTTTCCTTCAAGCGAGCTCGTAAAGTACACCTGCATACTTTGTAAAGCCTTCTAATGGCCCATCATCTCTTTGTACGTTTTTTTTTGACGCATTCTGCGGTAATTACTGGTAATTAATGGTAGTAGGTTGGATCATACACTTCACCATATCGACTCATAAAGAAAAAATTGCCTGCTACAGCAGTTTCAACAGACAACGTGAAAGTTGAAACAGTTTTTATCAATCGACGGGAGCTAAGATGTGATGGGGAGGTGTTCATGCACAGCCTTCACTAGAATAATTACCGTGCCTCACCAGTGCTCATAAGTTCAATGATGACCGCAACGGTCCACGGAAATTAAGTTGGCTCAGGCTCCACAAAATGCAGGGAGCGATCGCGGAGGAACATTAACAGGTGCATCTGTTTCAAGTGGGAATCTGACCCTAGTGTGGTAAGGCACCACATTACGTCATATGTCACACAGAAATAGTACGTCGTACATTAAATTACTTGAGATTCAGGAGCCTAAACGGAGATGAACAAACACGAGAAAAATCCAAGAACATCAAATTGTAGGGCACATTAAGGATTTTAGGTTCAATTCGACGGCTAAATATCGAGAATTTCTTACATTACATTTGCCTGAGCACCCCTCTGTAACACACCTCCACCAAGTCTATTGTTCAAAAATTGGTACCAGCGTAGAAAAAATAGCCGCTTTTTTTTAGAAACACGGTCGTCTTAAAAGTACAACAACGTTTGCCGGACAACACCTCCTTAATACGTGCGACCGCAATAAGATACACGTCTAAATACCGAAGTAGTACCCAATTTAACTTTGAAAAAGCGCGAATAGTGCCAAGATATATATCATATAGCGGCGTATTCACACGAAACGGCCCCTTTTTACACACTGCACGATGTCGTCCAAGATCCTCGACCTCATTCTGGACCCAGACACGTTTCACGCAAACTACCACACGATACGAAATGATCTCATCAAGCATATAACAGAACAGGACAACCTCATCAGAGACTTAACCAATGAGTTGGATACCTCCAAAACTGCCAATAAGGCCTTCAAGCTGGCGCTCAGCGAAATCGGCACGGTCGTTATCTCCGTGGCCATGGGTGATTTGCTGAAGAAAGTCGAGATTCACACAGTCGAGCTGGATCCAGAGATCTTGAAGGTCAAGATAACAATCAACACTATGATGGACCAATTACAAGCATTTGCGAACGAGGTGACCAAAGTCGCCACAGAAGTCGCTAATGGTGAACTTGGTGGCCAAGCTAAGAATGAAGGCAGTGTAGGAATCTGGCGCTCTTTGACTGACAATGTCAACATCATGGCGCTTAATTTGACCAACCAAGTCCGTGAAATCGCAGACGTCACTCGAGCTGTTGCCCGTGGTGACTTATCCCGTAAGATTAATGTGCATGCACAGGGTGAAATTCTCCAGTTACAGATGACTATCAACACCATGGTGGATCAGTTGCGAACGTTTGCGTTTGAAGTGCTGAAGGTCGCCCGTGACGTCGGTGTCCTTGGTATCTTAGGAGGTCAAGCCTTCATTGAGAACGTCGAGGGTATTTGGAAGGAATTAACAGACAATGTGAATGCTATGGCTCTTAACTTGACAACGCAAGTGAGAAATATCGCGAATGTCACCACTGCGGTTGCCAAAGGAGACTTGCTGAAAAAAGTCACTGCCAACTGTAAGGGTGAAATTTTGAACTTGAAGTTGACCATCAACCAGATGGTGGACCGATTACAAAACTTTGCTCTTGAGGTTACCACACTTTCTAGAGAAGTCGGTACTCTCGGTATATTGGGTGGACAAGCAAATGTCCAGGACGTGGAAGGTGCGTGGAAAGCAGTCACAGAAAACGTCAACTTGATGGCCACTAATTTGACCAACCAAGTCAGATCGATTGCCACAGTCACTACCGCTGTTGCGCACGGTGATTTATCGCAGAAGATTGACGTCCATGCCCAAGGTGAAATTCTCCAGTTGAAGAACACCATCAATAAGATGGTGGATCTGTTGCAGTTGTTTGCACTGGAAGTTCTGAAGGTCGCTCGTGATGTCGGTATAAATGGTAAATTAGGTATTCAAGCACAAGTCAGCGACGTTGACGGATTGTGGAAGGAAATTACTTCCAACGTCAACACTATGGCGCTGAACTTGACCTCACAAGTGCGTGCATTTGCCCAGATCACAGCTGCTGCAACCGATGGTGATTTTACCAGATTCATTACCGTCGAGGCCAGTGGTGAGATGGATGCCTTGAAAACCAAGATCAATCAGATGGTGCTTAATTTGAGAGAGTCCATTCAAAGAAATACAGCGGCCAGAGAAGCTGCCGAATTGGCAAATAGTGCCAAGTCCGAGTTCTTGGCCAATATGTCGCACGAGATTCGTACACCGTTGAACGGTATTATCGGTATGACTCAGCTTTCATTAGATACCGAGTTGACTCAGTATCAGCGTGAAATGTTGTCCATTGTGCACAACCTTGCTAACTCCTTGTTAACAATTATTGACGACATCTTGGATATCTCTAAGATCGAGGCCAACAGGATGACCGTGGAGCAAATCGACTTTTCTTTGAGAGGAACAGTTTTCGGTGCTTTAAAGACTTTAGCTGTAAAGGCTATCGAGAAAAACCTTGACTTGACTTACCAATGTGACTCCTCTTTCCCTGACAACTTAATTGGTGACTCTTTCCGTTTAAGACAAGTTATTCTTAACCTTGCAGGTAACGCAATCAAGTTCACCAAGGTCGGAAATGTCAGTGTTAGTGTTAAGAAACTGGACAAGGTTGCAGATGATAAAGACAAGCTCTTGTTGGAGGTCTGTGTGCGTGATACAGGTATTGGTATCGAAAAAGATAAACTAGGTCTTATTTTCGATACCTTCTGCCAGGCTGATGGTTCAACCACTCGTAAATTCGGTGGTACTGGTTTGGGATTACTGATTTCGAAACAATTGATCCACTTAATGGGTGGTGAGATTTGGGTGACGAGTGACTATGGTGCAGGATCCAACTTCTACTTTACCGTGAGTGTTTCTCCCCTGAATATCCGCTACACGCGCCAAACAGATCAACTCCTTCCGTTCCTGAACCACTATATTTTGTTCGTACTGACGGCGCACTCCGACGAAGAGCTCCAGGAGATCAAAGAGGGTATCATCGAACTTGGTTTGAACCCAATTGTGGTGCGTAATATCGAAGATGCTCTGTTGACGGAACCTGTGAAGTATGACATAATTATGATTGACTCCATTGAGACCGCAAAGAAGTTGCGTCTTTTACCTGAAGTCAAGTACATCCCGTTGGTTCTATTGCACCACCTGATTCCTGAGTTGAATATGCGTGTTTGCATTGACTTAGGTATCTCCCTGTACGGTAACACTCCATGCACTATAACGGACTTGGCAAGCGCAATCATTCCTGCACTTGAATCACGCGCAATCTCGCAAAACTCTGACGAGAGTATCAGCTACAAGATCTTGCTCGCAGAAGACAATTTGGTCAACCAAAAGCTCGCAGTTCGTATTTTAGAAAAGCAAGGCCACCAAGTTGAAGTCGTGGAGAACGGTTTGGAAGCTTTTGAAGCTATAACGAAGAGCCACTACGATGTCGTTTTGATGGACGTGCAAATGCCGGTTATGGGTGGTTTTGAGGCTACAGAGAAAATCAGGCAGTGGGAGAAGAAGTCAAATCCAATAGACTCGCTAAGCTTCCGTACACCAATCATTGCATTAACAGCTCACGCGATGTTGGGTGATAGAGAAAAGCTGTTAGCCAAGGGAATGGATGACTACGTGTCAAAACCTTTGAAGCCAAAGTTATTGATGCAAACTATCAGTAAGTGCATACACAACATAAACCAATTGAAGGAGTTGTCAAAGCAGAACAACAGCAACAGACTGTCAGACTTTACCAAGAACTTGAAGTTGGGATCAATTAAAAGCAGCGAGCATTCTGCAACCAATCTTTTAATAGGTTCGCCACAACACCAAAATAATAGCGGAACCCTGACACCGGTGATGTCTAGTGAAGGGTTACCAATGAGTCCTAGAATGCGGAAGACAAATTCTAATGAGCAAATTAGACCAGGTCAATTGCTGATGGGAAATAAGTCAATGACTGAGAGCCACATAATGGTTCTCAAAGCAGAAGATTGCATGGACATCGACGATCCTCCAAAGATTGAGCAGTTGGAGTAAATGCAAAAAGTTATATTCTCATGAAATAGCAAATTATAATGATATGTTTTGACGGACTGTAGGAGTACAAGAAATAAAGAATTCGGCCTTGTATAAACTTACATGTATACATAACACCCAAATATATTTTATGAAAAGGCATTTGCAAAACCCAGGAGGTTTAAAGGAATCAAAAAATGCTGATGTCTTTTGTTCTATAAGCTGAATCTCTACAATGTGCTTGTAACCCTCGTCACAAATTACTCAATGTTGATATCGAGACTATATTAAAGTATATTAAGACCAGCTAAAACTTACCCCACTTCCACAAGCTTTGGCTTGGGTTGACCAATTCTCTGTCA
The DNA here is from genome assembly GCA_003707425.3 of Kodamaea restingae. NCBI lineage: Eukaryota > Fungi > Ascomycota > Pichiomycetes > Serinales > Debaryomycetaceae > Kodamaea > Kodamaea restingae. The sequence goes on from PPJA03000019.1 coordinate 121,398, forward strand.
TCAGAACCAAAGTACACACCGTTGTCAAGACCCTGAGATAAGATAGAATGTAAGTAGAAGCTGAACTTGCTGAAGTCAAGACCATTGGCGTACTCCTTCTTTGCCTCCTCCAAAGCCTGCTCCTTGGATAAAACCTCGCCCTGCTTCAACTCGACGTTATGGTCCTTGGAGTATCTGTCGATTACCTCCTTAACTGTAACATTCTCACTGTAAATTCTCACAGAGTTTGGAAGCTTGCTATAGTCATCGAAAGTAGCCAAGGATGCCACAGACTTACCAATGTCCACATCAGTAGAAATGGAAAACTTCTGGTTAACGTCACCTCTAACAGTGTACGTGTTGTCGGAATTGATACCAACGTGGTCGACATACTCATACAAGAAGGTGCCTGGGAAAGCAAAGAAGGAAGTGTAAACGTTAACAGACTTAACACCTGCCTTTCTGATAGCCTCACTGTGGTCTTCTTTAAGTTGCAAGAAACCTGGAAGGTACTTGCCAACAGCTGGGATATCAACACCGAACTGTGTTGGAATAAAAAGCTTAGGCTTTACAATTTCAGCAACCTTTTCGGTAACGGCAAACAAACTTGGGTTTGGGCTCAACAATTCGATGATGACATCAGTGCCTTTCAATTGCTCGGCCAATTCCTCAGCGTTGGAAAGGTCGGATTTGATGTACTCTAGCTTACCGGAACTTTTCAAGTCCTTTCTGGAAACACCTTTGATCGTTTTGATCTTGGAAGCAAAAGGTTCCGACTGGAGAGAGGCAAGCACGGCTTCTCCGAGGGCACCACCAAGGCCAAAGACTGCAACAGTAATAGGAGACATTGTGTATTAGTTGTATAAGATAGTTATTGGTATCACTTATGTGAGAATGATGACATTTTAACTTGGTTTTCCTAGGTCTTATATACTGAGTTTATTTTGTTTGGTGGCTTAATCCACACTTTGAAGGTGTGGAGAATATTTGTAAGCTTACGAAACATTCTGCACAATAATATCTCTTATTACTAAAATTTCTAAAATAATCAGCCACAAAATTGACATTTAGTTAGTAAAATTACAAATAGGGGATTTCACAAACTAACAAGATTACTAAAACTATGAGCTAGCGGCACCTTGACAAGTTCACAGATAGCTTTCTTAGTTATCAGTTTTTCACGCACCCCATTTTCGAACTCGCTTTTGATAGACTTGATAATTTCATTCGACAGTCATTCATCATGACATTTTCCCCCTTCTCAAAGACTGACTTGACATCAAAACCACAAAAATCATTGAAGCTCGTTTATCAATAGCTCGACAAAAAATTAAAAAAGGTCGTACCCGGATTCGAACCGGGGTTGTTCGGATCAGAACCGAAAGTGATAACCACTACACTATACAACCAGCTTCATATCGGATGTTTGTTGAGGAAGTTTATGAGGTGGTACTAATTACAAATTTCACAAGCCAGCAATGATCAACAATCTACATCCTAAATGGATTCCAAGAGGGTTCTCGGGTTTAATGATGTAATATGCACCCATAATAATGGCAATAAACAGAATAATGGTAGCAAGGTGGATGCATGTTGTGACTTCGTGGAGAGAGTGATGCGTTAATGTGTAAATCAATTAAATGAGCGGAGTTTAAAATTACGTAATTGACGCGTCACGTAAACGAAAAGATTTGAGAGAAATTATCCTACATTCATGATGAAACGAGAGAACGGAGCTCTAGGAGAGGAAGCGGATGGTTTAGATCACTCATCGCAGCTGGTACCGGCATCTCAGTTGTTGGTATCAGACACACAGGCCCAGGTTCTTAAGAAAGTCAGACCTAATGGAGCCGAAGAACCATCAGAATTCGAGAGAGAGTTACTTGACATGACCCAGAATATCCTGGAGGGTCAAGTTGGGAGCGCAGAAGATCAGAGTTGGGATCGTCCAAACTTACCAGCGGATTTCGATCCCCAAACTACAGACATAACGTTCCAGCAATTAGATGCTGAAGAATCGATGAGGAATGACGAGACTATTGCAAGATTTTTTGGTGTAACGGAAGAAGGTTACTCAGTCTTGTGTAGTATTGTTGGTTTTACCCATTACTTTTACGTCCCGGTACCGCGAGGTTTCTACAAGGATGACCACTTGGATGCCTTTCAGGAATACATCAAGTCGAGATACCAAGGACTTGTCGGTATAGAGATTGCTTTGAAAGAGTCGATCTGGGGATACAACAAAAACATGAAAGTTCCCTTCTTCAAGATATTTGCAGACAACACCAGAAACATCACCAAGTTGAGGACGGCTTTTGAGAGGGGAGAAATTGCCTTTGAAAACTTGTTCCCTTCGCAACTGGTCTCCTACGATAATATCAACTTCCTTTTGAGGTTGATGGTAGACTGCAAAATTACAGGCATGTCGTGGATCACCCTTCCAAAATCTAAGTACATTATGGAAAATAACAGTACAAAATCGTCCACTTGTCAGATCGAATGTTCCATCAATTATAAAGACTTGATTTCGCATCCGCTGGAGGGTGAATGGCTCAAAATTGCACCCTTGCGTATTTTGTCGTTTGACATAGAGTGTACAGGAAGGAAGGGTATTTTCCCTGAACCGGAGCATGATGCAGTGATTCAAATTGCAAACGTTATTTCAAAGTATGGTCAGCCAGCGCCATTTGTAAGAAACGTTTTCACGGTTGATACATGTGCTCCAATTATAGGCTCTCAGATTTTTGAACATGAAACTGAGGAGGATATGTTGAGACGCTGGAGAGATTTTATAGTAAAGGCCGACCCGGATGTCATAATTGGTTACAACATCGCGAATTTTGATCTTCCATATTTGCTTGACCGTGCCAAAGCTTTGGGAGTGAAAGACTTCCCATACTTTGGAAGACTTACAAAGGTTCAACAAGAGGTCAAAGACTCGCATTTTAGTTCTCGTGCTTACGGTACGCGAGAGAATAAGGTTGTCAATATCGAAGGAAGAATGCAGTTGGATTTACTTCAATTCTGCCAAAGAGAATACAAGTTGAGATCCTACACATTGAATTCTGTTTCAGCGCACTTTTTGAATGAGCAAAAGGAAGACGTCCATCACTCCATCATTGCAGACTTACAAAAGGGAAACAAAGAGACCAGACGAAGATTGGCGGTTTACTGTCTTAAAGATGCATATTTGCCACTTCGTTTACTTGAAAAGTTGATGTGCCTCGTCAACTATACTGAAATGGCAAGAGTAACCGGTGTGCCTTTTTCATACTTACTCTCTAGAGGTCAGCAGATTAAAGTTATCTCGCAACTATTCAGGAAGTGTTTGGAAGATGGTATCGTCATTCCTAATATGAAGAGTGAAGGATCGGATCAGGAATACGAAGGTGCAACGGTCATCGAGCCCAAGAGAGGCTACTATGATGTACCCATTGCAACTTTGGATTTCAGCTCTTTGTATCCGTCCATCATGATGGCTCATAACTTGTGTTACACCACCTTACTCAATCAACAGAGTATCAAGGCTTTTGGTTTAACTGAAGAAGATTACACGAAAACTCCGAATGGTGATTATTTCGTGAAGGATACGAAGAGAAAGGGTATTTTGCCAACAATTTTGAATGAGTTATTGACTGCAAGAAAGAAAGCAAAAGCTGATTTGAAAAAGGAGACGGACCCTTTCAAGAGGGATGTCTTGAATGGTAGACAACTCGCTTTGAAGATTTCAGCTAACTCCGTCTATGGTTTTACAGGAGCAACTGTTGGAAAGTTACCTTGTTTGGCTATTTCCTCATCAACTACTGCTTTCGGTAGAGTCATGATTGAGAGAACAAAACAGGAGGTGATGGAAAAATACTCTAAAAAGAATGGTTATGAGTACGACTCCGATGTCATCTATGGTGATACCGATTCGGTGATGGTGAGGTTTGGACACAATGACTTGGAAAAGTGTATGAAGTTGGGAGAAGAGGCGGCCGAGTTTGTCTCGACTAAATTCAAAAACCCGATTAAATTGGAGTTTGAGAAGGTCTATTACCCATATTTGTTGATTAACAAAAAGAGATACGCTGGGTTGTATTGGACGCGACCCGATAAGTACGACAAGATGGACACAAAAGGTATTGAGACCGTCAGAAGAGATAATTGCCGTTTGGTGCAAAACGTTATTACCAAGGTCTTGGAGTTCATCTTGATGGAGAGAGATGTGCCTAAAGCGGAGAACTATGTAAAACAAACCATTGCAGACTTGCTTCAAAATAGAGTCGACCTTTCACAATTGGTTATTACAAAGGCTTTCACAAAGCATGACTATTCTGCAAAACAAGCTCATGTTGAGCTTGCAGAGCGTATGAGGAAAAGAGATGCCGGTTCTGCCCCCAATTTAGGAGACAGAGTCGCGTATGTCATTATAAAAACTGCGGGAGATAAAAACTACGAGAAGTCTGAGGATCCGCTTTACGTTTTGGAAAACTCATTGCCTATCGATGTAAAGTACTACATGGACAACCAATTGGCTAAACCGTTGGAGAGAATCTTCCAGCCTGTTCTCGGCGACAACCGCACGAAGGAGTTATTGGGGGGTGCCCACACCAGAACCATAAAGATATCCGCACCAAAAAGTGGTGGCTTGATGAGGTTTGCAAAAAAGCAGGAGTTGTGTACCAACTGTAAGACGCCTTTGAAAAACGATAACCAAGGAGCCCTTTGCCCTAACTGTATTCGAGAGGGAAAGGCTCCTGCTCTTTATGGCGCTGCATTATCGCAAATGAATTATTTGGAAAACAAATTTTCAAGGTTGTGGACAGAATGCCAGAGGTGTCAAGGTTCTTTACATCAAGAAGTTCTCTGCTCCAACAAGGATTGCTCGATTTTTTATATGAGAAAGAAGGCCCAGAAGGACGTTGGGCAGCAGGCATTAGAAATGGTCAAATGGGACCAAACCATTTGGTAAGTGTATACTGGATAAATTTTTGCATTGTTGGGATCCGTTCTTTCGTAAAATTCGATTGACCTCATATATGTCAATATAGCATGAATGTGACAGTGAGTTGCTATTATGGACTAGGCGATAATCAAGAAGCTTATTGTTAAATTATTACAGTACATGCTTTTGGCTGCTTCATACAGGTTATCCACTAATAGAGTCATCGGTAGTTTTACCAGTCGTATTTGCTCACCCTAGTACCGATAGGCTAACGTAATTGAACGACTGAAAATTACGTCTACTTCTGATGACCCATAATACCCATGTTGAAATTCTCGTATTAGTGACTATGGGTAGATCAAGTACCTCATTATTTAGCGCATTTTGCGTGTAACCTGTCGAGTGAATTTCCTGGCCAATAAAAGGCAGAACAAATATAATAATAATGGCTGCAAAAAGCTAATTGTTGAACTCAAAAGCATCGTATAACTCCAAAGGTATCAGAAAAAAAGTATTTAACAAGACAAACATACTCCTAAATTACACCATAAGCAAAAATGACAACGAGTACTAAAAAGCCCATCCCCATTACACTTCTTTCTGGGTTTTTAGGAGCAGGAAAGACAACATTATTGGAAAACATTCTTACCTCTTCACATGGTTTCAAAATTGCAGTGATCATAAATGATGTTTCCAAATTGAACATCGACGCTTCCCTAATTTCAAACCATAAAGTCACGAAGACTGAGGAACAATTGATTCAATTGCAGAATGGCTGTATTTGTTGCACTCTAAGAGGAGATTTGCTAGAGGAGCTTATATTACTTGGAGAGTCTGGAATGTTTGATTATATAATCATTGAATCAACGGGAATATCAGAGCCCATGCAAGTTGCGGAGACTTTTTCCATGGAATTTGGCGAGGCTATGCTTGAAACACCTGGTATACTCGACTCAGAGCAAGAACTCTTGAAAAAGATTCTTGATTTGGGAGGTTTAAACAGAATCACTCAGCTAGACACATGTGTCACAGTAATTGATGCCTTGAATTTCATGGACAACTTTGAAACAACAGAATTTTTGGCAGACAGATTTGGAAATAATGGTCAAGGAGAGGAAGAGAGAACAATTACAGATCTTATGATAGATCAAATCGAATTCGCAGACGTTATCATCGTGAACAAGAAGTCCATGGTTTCTCGGAAAAAGCGTCAAAAAATTAGAAAAATTGTGCACTCATTAAATCCGGTTGCAAAATTTGTGGAAACAGATTACGCCAAAGTTGATGTAAGAAAAGTCATCAACACTGGTCTATATAGTTTTGAAAAGGCTTCGACATCTGCTGGATGGCTTCAAAGTATAAACGAAATGAATCTTCGCGACGGTTTCGGAAAAGGAGACATGGTGATGACTCCAAAACCCGAAACTGAAGAGTATGGGATTAACAACTTTGTTTACCAATCCAGGAGGCCCTTCCACCCCGAAAGATTATACAAACTCTTAGGCAACAAGTTCTTTATAATTGAGTCTGTTATTCCAGAAGACGAAGACATGATCAATGAAGAAGAAAATTCAGAGGAAGAGAATGAGGAAGAGGAAGAGGAAGAGGAAGAAATTTCCGAAAAGGAGCTACTCAAAAACAGAAAAAAATCGCCTTTTGGGGTAGTTCTTCGTTCTAAAGGATTCTTTTGGTTAGCCACACGTTATATTCTTAGAGGTGAATGGTCCTCAGCGGGTTCTATGCTAACATTAAAAGGAGGAGTGCCATGGTTTGCAGTTGTGGAACCGGAACTCGAATCAATTCCTAAAGAGGCGAGGAAGTTAATCGAAAAAGACATGAGCGGAAAGTACGGTGATCGCAGGAACGAACTAGTATTCATAGGGTTGAATATTGATAAGAATGCTATTAGCAAGAGTTTAGACCAATGTCTTTTAACTGACAAAGAGCTTGCAGAATTTGAAAAGGTAATTCAAAAGAAGAAGGGGATTTTGAAGACCGAAAGTGAATTGCAGGCCGTCTTCGATGATGGCTTCGAAGACTGGCTCAGAGTTGAAGAAGAAGAAGAAGAAGAAGAAGAAGAAGAAGAAGGAGAAGATATAAGGGCCTTAAATGATGATGAAGTAGTCGAAAACCTCTATACCACAAATCACAGTCATGCTCATTATCCTACAAAGATAATAATAAAGTAAATAGAACTTTATAATTTGATGCGCAATACTCATAAGAAAAATCCGATATAGTGTAACGGCTAGCACGGTTCGCTTTCACCGAGCAGACCCGGGTTCGACTCCCGGTATCGGAGATTCTTTTTTAGTTTTTTGCTCCAAAAAATCCTTTGATGGATCATGAGTGTTGTCATGTATTATAAAGCTTTCAGTCTATTATAAGCGTAAAAATACTACGAAGTAGACTCATATAAACGCCTTCAAACCAGGTGGAGTTTTCTTGTTGCTGTTTACTGTGCACGACGTGAGAGGTTTTCGTGTATTATTCGAACATTACTAAGAAAATGCAAACGGCGATTCCCTAAATTGTGGCTCTAGGTATCTGAAAAATTGATAGAAATGCGACCTAAGAGTAATTTTTATCTTAACGGCCCGAATGCGTATTAAGCCTTAAGCCGTATGGTTAGAGCCGTTATGGCTCATCGGGCCAAGCTGTCGGATTTAATCCATAATCTGATCAGCTAATCTTGCATAATTAGTAATTCCATGTCGTTTCTGCACGTGATATGAAATTCAAGATAGTGACTTTGTGATGCTAACGGAGCGTATGCTTGCGAGCTTTAGATAAGACAGCCTCATAATGCCTGAAGCTGAAAATGAACATCTCTTAATTGGAAAGGTGAAGAAAGATCTTCTATGCAAGCCAAGACCTGGATTATTTACAAAAATAATACACGCAGTTATATTGCTTGGACCGACTTGACGGATAAATTATATTTTCGAATTTCTTTTAAAGATTCTCTCGGGCAGAACTGTGGCGTCAATGATTTTAGTGACACTATTCTTACATTGTGACTCTCATGACATCTTCCATATATAATCTTCAGGGCAGGCTCTCAATAATGAATACGCATAACAATGGGAAGAAAGTCTACAAGCCTGTCGGATGAGGTAAATGACATCCAGTATTTGCCAGATGCGGGAAAGCACAACCTTGCAGATTCAGATGTTAAAGGTACAGAAGAAATACAATATTTGCCAGACATCAAGGAGAAGGTTTCGAGTGATATTGAGAGTGGAGACAGTGTCGATTTAGAAGACGATGTTATGGAACTCCCACAGGTGGTGCGAGAGATCGTGCCTTTGGAGGACGACCCTACTATTCCAATCTTGACATTCAGATACTTTGTCCTCTCAGTGATATTCGTTGCCCCTGGTGCTTTCATTAGTGTGATGAACTCATACCGTACCACTTCTGCTGCATACTCCATTTTCTTTGTCCAGTTAGCATCACACTGGGTTGGAAAGTGGATGGCAAGAGTTTTACCAGATAAGAAAATAGGCTTTGGTCGCTACAAGATCAGCCTCAACCCAGGTCCTTGGTCCATTAAGGAAACCGCCATGGTCACTATTACCGCATCAAGTGGTGCGACCGGCTCGCTTGCGACCTCTGTTTTGTCACTTGCAGAGGTTTTCTACGGGGAGCGTGTTAACGCCGCCATTGCAATTTTTTTCATGTGGGCAATCGTTTTCGTTGGATACTCATATGCTGCCATTGCACGTAACTTCTTGCTTTACGATCCACAGTTTGTTTGGCCTCAGGCTTTGATGCAGACAACTTTGTTCCAGACTCAGGCCAAGTCCGACAATGACTCTGCGTTGGGCAAGAAACAAATGCGTATTTTTTTCGCAGCCTTGTTGGGTTTATGTGCTTGGGAATTTCTTCCAGAGTTCATTTTCCCAATGTTGTCTTCGCTCGCCTTCTTGTGCTGGGTTGCCCCACGCAACAAGACCGCTAACTTTGTCGGTTCTGGTCTTGGAGGTATGGGAATGTTAAACCTCACTTTGGATTGGTCTAACATCACCTCTTCCATCATGCTCTATCCTTTCTGGGTTCAAGTGGTTCAATTTGTAGCCTTTGTACTTGGTGCATGGGTTTTACTCCCTGCAGCAAAATGGGGAAATTTGGGAGGCTTCAAAACTGGTCTTATGTCCAACCGTCTTTTCACCTCCGAGGGTAAGCCATACCCAAGCAGCAAGTTGTTGACCGCGGATTTGAGATTCAATGAAACTGCATATCTCGAATATGGCCCAGTTCACCTTGGAACCCAGAGATTATGGAACATTTTCTTCGACTATGCTTCTTACTTATCTGGTGTTGTGTGGGTGGTGGTTTTTGGTCACTCTTCTCTCAAAAAGTCTGTTACTAACTTCATCAACAACTACAAAGCAAGAAGAGCAAACAAGGACAAGAACAAGAAGATCTCTATCAATCAGCAGTACACCGATCGTTTGAACAAATTGCAGGCTCACTATGAGGAAGTTCCTCTTTACTGGTACATCATCTTGTTCCTTGCATGTTTTGTCACTCTTATTACCATTTATGGAACGGGTCACATGTTTATGCCTTGGTGGTGTTTGATCGTGGGACTTGCTTTCGGTGCAGCTATCGTTACTCCATTGGCATGGCTTTATGCTTTGTCGAACTTTCAGCTTGCTATTGGTACTTTTAATGAGTTGATTTACGGATACATGGTCCAAAATTTGAAGACTCGTCACCCAGCTGGTGCGTTGAGTTATGGTGCGGTGGCTGGTGACGCATGGTACAGAGCACAGTATATTTTGCAGGACCAGAAGATTGGTCACTACATGCACTTGGCTCCACGTGCAGTCTTCTTTTCGCAGATTTTTGGTGAGTTGATTGGAGTTCCAATCAACTACGGTGCCATGAGATGGGCGCTTGACACAAAATCTGACTTCATCAGTGGAAAAAAGACCGACCCATTGCACCAATGGACAGGTCAGTCGCTTGTTTCATATCAGTCCAACGCAGTGCAATATGTTATTCTTGGTCCAAAGAGACTTTTCCACAACTACCCACAGCTTCCATACGGTTTCTTGCTAGGTGCTGGTTGCCCTGTTATCTTGTACTTATTGGATCGTTATTTCAAGAAGTCGCCATTGAAGTTCAGGTTATGGAACACCACTGTGTTTTTCTCCACAATGAGTAACTTCTACGGTAACTTGTCTACCGGTTATGTGTCGCAGATCATTGGTGGTTTCGTCACGATGTTCTGGGCATTTAGATACAAGCACGACTTGTGGAAGAAGTACAACTACTTATTGGCAGCAGCATTCGACACTGGTTTTAACCTTGCGGTTTTGTTGATATTCTTGTTCTTCTCTGCAGGTAAACAGGTGGAAATGCCGAACTGGTGGGGAAATAATGCCAAAAGTGTGGAGAGATGTTTTGCGAATGCTTAAAAGGCCATTAATTATAGGGGTCAGTAAATAGTAATTAAAAATGGGATGGGATAATGATTAATATGAAGGATGTAAGAGGATTTAGGCGGTCATCAAGTCTACGTTAAGGGTCCCAGAAAATTCGGTGAAGTATGAAAATCGAGGAGGTCCTGACGCCTTCAATAAAGAGTAAGATATGGTATTCATATCTAAGTCTATTCTAGAGTAGTAATGCAATGCAAACCTAAGTGTCTACGCATGATGCAAATAGACTTGGATAATCAGTTAGTATCGTAAAGTCTTTTCTAGCACTTATAATTATGCGGCTATACGTATGCATAGAAAGCGTCTTTCTAAATGCAGCATTATTTCCGAAAAAGCCAAACGTTATTTCCGAATATTGCTGCCTTATAAGTAGTACGTGGGATCACTAATTTGAAAGAGCAAACAACAATGGGTGTATCTGGACCTGGTTTATTGGAAAACACTGGCGCGCTGAAACTTTTTAAGGAAGTCACATCTTCCCTGCACCCTTCGAAGGTTGCTGTGGAGGCCTTGCAGAAATCCCACCTGGCAAAGAAAAATAAGGGCGTCTTCGTCACGATTGAGGAGGCAGATGTCCTTATTGTCGCCGCAATTCTCATCATTGGTCTTTCCAAGGAGAATGGCCTCAGTGAGATTGACATTACAGAAGACCAAAAAACCCAAGTAAAGGCTGCAGTCGAGAAAGAAACTGAGTGGAAGAAGTACCAGAACACGCTGTTTTTGGCTGCTGACAGAGAATTACCCCTTGAAAAATACGTTAAGCTCAAGTTAGAGCTTGTTATTAAAAGCGGAGATTACTCAGAGATGTTCAAGTTCTGGGAAGAGTCCGATCAGTTTGACCAGTGGTACAGAAATATCCTGGCCTTGATCGCAGAATTGTAAAGAGGTTTGGTCAATGTGCTCATGGAGAGCATATAGTTTAGAAATGAAAAGTCAATGAAGAGTACGAATAAAAGAAGTTGTAAAAGTTCTGTTATCTACGAGACCTCAATTTGATGCTGATTTAGCAGGTTGGTAATCATGCGCCATTATTTTTGACGCAAGTAAGTCGAGGCTAATCTTATAATCTGTATTAAAAGGGCTGCTGGAGAAAGTAATTACAACCCAAGTCGTGACTATGACATCTGCACGCATGCCACTCAGGTCCTCACGAAATTATCAGCTTATTAAGTAACACTGATAACTTTCTAGGGGCTAGTCTTTACTATGTTTCACTTGGTTATCATATAGTTTTACTTCTCTGCACAATTCAATCTGTCATTTCTCGCGTACGCATCACGTCCTTAAGGTAATCTTTTAGTAGACGCAGTTCACGTATTACCCAACCGCTTACCTAAGCTACTTAACATTTCAAATTTTTTCTGGCAAACTTTTCAACTACCAAGATGTTCAGACAAGCCGTGCAGCCAAGGAGTACGTTGCTCCAAAGTGGTCTCAACAACGTGGTGCAGGTGCGTAATGCGACAAAAAAGGTCTCGGGATCCAAAACAAACAAAAACGACTCTGCTGGTAGAAGATTAGGTCCCAAAGTGCACGAGTCCAACTTCGTTAAGCCAGGTCAAATCATAATGAGACAGAGAGGTACCAAGATACATCCCGGTGAAAACGTAGGCATAGGTGTGGATCACACTATTTACTCCTTAGAGCCAGGTTTCGTGCGTTTCTACTATGATCCTTTCCACCCCTTGAGAAAGTACGTTGGTGTGTCTTTACAGAAAGATGTCAAGCTACCAACCCCCCACTTCGCCCCAAGAGTGAGAAGATTTGGGTACGAGCAGATCAAAAACCCTGTGTTGGCCGAGAAGGAAGAGTCATGGATGTCAAGTAAGGAGATAGAGGCTCAGCCTTACATCCAGGCTGCGAAGGAAGCCGCGATCGCCCACAGAGCAGCTTTCATTGAGAAGTTCTCAAACTACACTTCTAACGCCAATATTTTGTTGAATGAAAAGGACGCAGAAGTTGTTGCCAACAGATTCTATGAAATCTACCGCTACCTTGAGAATGGTGAGACTTTCTCGGAGGCCAAGACACAGGCATCATTCAACCACTACCACGATTTGCAACTTTCGGGTTCTACGGACAAGCATTACTTTGTGCAGTTGTTCGAGGAAGTGGACGCCAAGGTGAGTGTTGATGGCAGAGGTAACCTTTATGCATCTCTCTCTGCTGAAGACCGCGCAGCTAACGAGAAATCCACCTTGGAAGCTCTTGAAAAATACGGAAACAAGGTGTTGAGTGCTGAAGACAAGGATAAGGTCAGATCCTTGATTGAGACCCCAGGTTTGTTCTCATTGGCTGAACAGGACCGTTTGATCCAGGATTACTTGCCTTCCTACGTGCCATTGAGCACCCCAGGCTCGACTGTTGAGATCACTGATGCAGAAAACCCACCAAAGGGTGTTGTTGTGCAAAGAATTTTTGATGCAGCCACCAGAACCACGAAGTTGGTTGGTAGACCAAAGGAGGCGTTGTAGGAGTATAGCTTGTATATATGGAGTTATTGACGAGAATGCGTAAGATTGTAAGAACTAAGTGATGCTTACTGGCAGAATCAGTGGGGAGCCTGAAAACAGTGAATTATTATGATTAAGATTAGCACATGAGAAGTCCATGAGGAACGAACTGTGAAGTGAGGTGAACCAATCCAAGAATAGACCCCAATGGTTTTAGAGGTTCGCTGTAATTCAGCCCATTACAAGAGCTGTCTCAAATATGATACTTTTGACCTGCAAAATTCAAATAATCGTCTCTGTCTTCCTGTACTCGTCTTGTTCAACTTACTTATGTTTTCCTGAATTTATCCCTCATAAGCTTCATCTTTTCTCTCATACAGTCTTTTCGCTAGTCTTACAACCTGTAAACTTTTCATGTTTGCGACTCATATACATGAAAATTGCTTCACTTACGTTCATAGTCCATAGTTCACCTAAATAATCTCAGTTACGCCTGTATTTTCACTCTCACCTACTGAATCTATCCGGTTAATCCTTTTAAAACGCGCCACGTAAAAAAAGAAAATCAACAACATGGCGGAATTAAGTTGGGAAGAAGTCGAGAAACAACCCGCATATCAGCACATTGTGCGCATCGGAGCGTTGTACCAGGCATACCTCGACAAGAGTGTGCCATTTACAACCCAGAGATGGATAGCTCTCGGTGGTGTTTTGGCTCTCTTCATGATCAGAATTATCTACGTTCAGGGATGGTACATTGTGTGTTACTCGTTGGGTATCTACTTGTTGAACTTGTTCCTTGCGTTCCTTACGCCCAAGTTTGACCCATCTTTGGAACAGGAGATGCAGAACGAGAACATCGAGGAGGGTGTACAGGAAGAAGACGAGCGCGATGAGGAATTCCGCCCGTTCATCAGAAGATTGCCTGAGTTCAAGTTCTGGTACAAGGCCAGTGTGGCGACTAGTGTATCGTTTGTGGCGACTTTCTTTTCATTCACTGATATTCCTGTGTTCTGGCCAATCTTGTTGATGTACTTTGTGATCTTGTTCACCTTGACGATGAGGAAACAGATCCAGCACATGATCAAGTACAAGTACTTGCCTTTTGATTTTGGAAAGGCCAAGTACGGCAGAACGAATGGAGTATAAATATCGAGCAAGCTAAGTTGAATGGTGATGTCAGATTAACTTAACTGACAAAATCAATAAGTCGGTGAAGAATGATCTGAATAAAATGAAGCACAAGCTAGTTAATGAGGAGTGAAAGTTGATTAACTGCGATTGAGATACTGTAAGATTGGAGAGATACAACTAGTAAGAGAAGAAATACTGTTAGAGGGGAGAAATAATGCAAGAAGTGAGAAATAGGAGGTGTTGTAAGACTGGAGAGAGTAGGTGTGATGTGACCAAATGAACTACCCCGTGCAAATCGAGAATTCCTTAAAAATATAAGAAGACTCATTGATTGTATATGATCGGCCTGGCCTTGGCATCTGTTATTTCCAATGCTTCGATCGATTTAATGTTTTATTAATCATTCCTTGTTTTCTTGAGGACTCGGAACTGAACTTCCCGCCTTGTCAAGATTTAGGTGCCTGTATACAAAATCCTAGATTGTGGCGGAGCTGTCGGCTTATATCCGACTTTAGAATAGAGGTGACTGGGGAGAATTAATGTGTTAAATGCTTTAAGCCCTGGTAAATTGAAAATGTTCGTAGTGCTGGACTGTTGGCTATTTGTGCTATCTGTGCCTTTAAAAGGTAAGACGGTAAATACTTGCGGGGCTTTTCGGAGTTGTAATTGTTACTTCAGAAAGCCGACGGTTCTTCGTCCACTTTGATGTAAAGTACATGGAAGCATTTTGCTGATGAAACCGATGCATTGAGGTTACTCACGATGTTACCGGACAATGTAATTGGAACACCTCGTTCCCATTCCGTTAGCTAACATACTCGCCCAATTTACTTCACATACTTGTTCAATTTAACCTGACTTCCGATCCAGACATCTCTACCGGGACTTGACTATTTTAAACTGTTATAGCACATGTTTTCTATGCGCATTTTCACTTCAAACGCTTCAATTCAGGTTTCTCTCACTTTCGCTTTGCTCACGTTCACTTAACTTTCTTAATTTAATTTTAGACAACATGAGCCGGGCCGAAGTGGACCTCCAAATCAGCGTCAAAAAAGCTTGCAACTCGGACGAGGTACCCCCCAAGCGGAAGCACGTCCGCGCGTGTATTGTGTACACCTGGGACCACAAAAACCTGCGTGCATTCTGGAATGCGCTCAAGATCCAACCCCTCCAAAGTGACCAGGTCTCGCTCTTCAAAGCATTGATCATGATTCACAAGGTTTTGCAGGAAGGTCACCCCAACTCGCTCAAGGATGCATATGGTAACAAGAACTTTATCGCGTCGTTAGGAACAGTGTTTTCTTCTAGCACGTCATACGGCCTGTTGATCCAGAAGTACGACAAGTTTATCCTCAAGAAATTGGAATTTCACCGCGCAAACGTCGACTTCAATGGAACGTTTGAGTACGAGGAGTACATCTCGTTGCGCGCCACGCTTGACGTGAATGAAGGTTACGACTCACTCATTCAATTGATGGACTTACAAGACGAGATTGATAATCTCCAAAAGTTGATTTTCGCCACCATCCACAATACTCCAAGCAACTTGTGTAAGGTATCAGCCTTGGTACCGCTTATTGCCGAATCTTACGGAATCTACAAGTTCTGTATTTCGATGTTGCGCTCGTTGTATCAACAGTTGGACCAGGGTAGTTTCTTGGACTATTTGGTAGATCGCTTTGAACAGCAGCACTTTATGCTCCACAACTTCTATACCGACTGCCAGGCTATCAAATTCTTGACTCTGTTGATCACGATTCCTCGTTTGTCGATGCAGGCACCTAGTGTCAATGTGAGTGACGGTGAAGCTATTCCACGTCCAAAGTCCGTCAACACCAATGTGTCTCTGGAATTTGAGGCTCCACCAGTTCCTCCGCCTGTGGAGGCTCCGGCAATTGAGCCACAGCCTACAAACGGTCAGTTCTTGCAGCAACAGCAGCAGGAACAAGAGCGTATTCAGCAGAAACTCGAACAACAGCGCCAGCTTCAGTTACAGCAGCAGCTTGAGCAACAGCGCCAGTTCGAAGAGCAGCAGCGTGCCCAAGAGCAGCGCTTTTTACAAGAGCAACAGCAGATGGCACTACAGGCGCAACAGACGCACAGCCAGCTGCGTGTTCTGGAGTTGGAGCACGACTTGTTAATGTTCAAGGGCCAGTATGATAACGACCAGCAGCTCTTGCAGCAGTACGATGCACGTGTTAAGCTGCTTGAGACAGAATTGTACAACTTTAATAACACCGCAAGTCAGCAGGTTGCGGCCAAGGACGAGCAGATCCGCAACTTGGAGGAGCAGATCCAGAACTGGACTCGTAAATACGAGACATTGGCTAAGTTGTACCTGCAGTTGCGTCAGGAGCATTTGAACTTACTTTCCAAGTTCAAGAAAATCCAGCAGAAGATCAACAGTGCACAGGAGCTGATTCTCAAGAAGGAGAAATTTGAAAAGGATCTCAAGGCCAAGAACCTTGAGATGGCTGACTTGATCCGTGAGCGTGACCGTGCACGTTTGGACATGGACCGCGTCCGTGCCAGTAAGGACCAGGAGATTGAGAAGTTGCAAGCTGAGGTTCGTGAGTTGACGAGCCAATTGTCGGAATCTGGCAAGTTGCTGACGACCATTATTGGTAAGCACGAGCGTGAGATGGCCGAGATGCGTGACCGCTTAGGACTGGAGAATGCAGAAACTTTGAAGCAGCAGTTGTTGGAGCGCGAGATGGACTTGGAAGTCGCGCAGGAGTCATTGGAAAGCGCCTTGAAGGAGTTGGCACTTCTGAAGACAGACCTGGACGACATTGTGAACGCACAAATCGATCAGATTCTCCTCCTGAACATCGACAGGTTGCGCCACTTGATCGACTTGTTCTTGGACAACAACATTAAGCGTGTACAGGACTCGAAACACGAGTTGTCACTGTCTATTCAGGCGGGTAACTTGAATGCCACGCCCGAATACGTGTTACTGATTGTGGAAATCGCTCTGGAGCTCGCGACCGAGTTTGCAACCATTTTCAATGGCTTTTTGGCGGAAGATAAGCAGGTTTATGAGGACGACTCACACTATTCAGGTATTATATTGTCTTCAGCAAATTTGACCAACAGTATCAATGAGTTGATGCTTAATGTGAAGGGTTTGCTTGGAACTATTACCGTGCTGGAAGATGAGGAGGAGGATGTCATCTCGCAGATGTACGAGATCTTGGAGTCTACTGAATTATTCTTCCAGGACCTCAAGTCGTCGGCATTGGAACCGCTTGGAAATGATGATGACAAGATTGACCGAGTAATTGACTGCAACTTCCAGTTGCAAAAGTCCTTACAAATCTTGAGCAAGTTTATAGAAGGCTGGAGCACGACCGACATCAAGAAACTGGGCAACCTCGAGGATATGCTCGATAATGAAATGGCACAAACTGCAATGACTGTTTCTTCTGCTTTCGACTTCATGGAGAAGTTATTGAGCGACCCTCGTATTAAGGGTGCAAACTTCGAGGTTCATGAGGCGCTTCTTGAAGCTTCGAAGATGATCATCGATGCCGTCGTGTTGTTGATCAAGTCAGCTACCGAGTCGCAGCGTGAGATTGTCGCAAAGACAAAGGGAAGTGACCAAACACGTACGGACTTCTACAAGAAGAACAGCAGATGGACTGAGGGTTTGATCAGTGCCTCTAAGGCTGTGGCAGGTGCGACCAATGTGTTGATTCAGACTGCCGACGGCGTGTTGAAGGAGTCGAATTCACACGAGCAGTTGATTGTGGCATCCAATGAGGTTGCATCGTCGACTGCGCAACTCGTTGCAGCCTCACGTGTGAAGGCCAACTTCACTTCGCAGACTCAGGACAACTTGGAGGTTGCGCTGAGCAAGGTATCAAACTCGTGCAAGTACTTGGTTGCGCAGGTGCAGAAGTTGCTCGACAAGGAGCTGACCACGCACAAGGACAAGTACGGTAATGAGGTTGACTTGAGCAAGTTGACGCCTTACGAAGGTAAAACTATTGAGATGGAGCAGCAAGTCGAGATCTTGAAGTTGGAGAATAAGTTGAATGCGGCGAGAAAGAGGTTGGGTGATATCCGTAAGCATGGATATAGGGATGACAACACGGATGACGAGGACGAACCGACAACCAACTAAAGGAGCTAGCGAGAATTTTTCAGCCGATTTGTGTAATCTGTGTATAATGTGAATCTGGTCAAAGATAAAATAATGCAGTGTAGAATGGTGGAGTACTGAGCGAATACTGGACTCAAAGAAAGAAAGTTGAATTACCATTGCCGGTAGCCGAAAAGCATAATGAGTAGGATATTGGTCATCCCCATATTGCAAAAAAATCTACCAATTACTTTAATCATTCCTGTTTTGTAGAATTATCTTAATAAGGACATATATATAGAGTAATTTATTCGTGCAGTAATTCACCCACTAGTATCAATATCTTCGTCAGCATCTGGTCTACCCAACGAAATTTCAAAATGTAAACGCAGTAAAGGTACACCTTCAAGTATGGGTGAGCCTATATGAAGTAGAATCACAAAAACCTCTTAATTTTGGCTGTCTAACCTGACTTCAGGTGCGTTGGAGGAGGACCTGCTGGAGGCTGATATTCGGGAGCAGGTTCCAGCAGATATCCATTCTGCGCAGCATAGCCATCAGGATTCGAAGGTTGTGAAGGTGGAACATAAGTGCTATTCTCTTGTGGGCCATCTCTTGGAGGATTCCAGCCACCTTGGTTTGACCCATAGTTATAGTCTTGGTTATAATTCTGATTATAGTTCTGATTATAGTTCTGATTATAGTTCTGGTTGTAGTTCTGGTCGTAGTTTTGCGAAGTTTGCTGGTACTGCTGCTGGTTATTGTAGTAGTCGGTATTTACTGGGGCCGTAGTTCTTGTCCGCTTTTTGCGGAAGATCAAGATAATCAAAACGAGCACCGGAATTGCAAGTAAAATCCACAAGATGTTTCTATTCCACCCATAACCGTTCCCATAATAAATAAGTCTCTTAGAAATCTCGCTGGAGTACATTGTTGTTGAAGTTGCAAATACAGCCGCACCTTTTTTTTATAGGAACATATGTATGAAATGGTAAAGGGACGACTTTATATAGCAAAGCACTGAGAAGTACTGCAGTGTTGCACATCAATACTGGGATTCCATAACCAATATGGATTCATATGACAAAAGTAAAGCCCTTGTAATAAGTATTCACAAGAATAACACGACCTAGAGACTCTTAAGCCGTGTGTAGCTTACGTAATAACTAAAAATTGTGGCAAACAGAAAATTTCACAAAGGGAAAGGTTTATCGGAGCAATTATAGACGCTTTTTCGAGAAGCGTCAGCGTGACGTAGGGCAAATAACAAATAGTCACTCATAATCTGTGAAAGGTTGTACTTAATCCAAATTGAGCATTCCTTATCATTTATCATTTGTTCCTGTGGTGGTTTTTGCCGTCCAAATTTCGCCAAGAAAGTTCGTTTTCCAACCTTTGCCAAGGTCATGACTTCCAAATCAAATATTTGCTAAACTGCGGTGAGAACGCAAACCCAAGCCTTAGAATGACCTCGAATCAACACCTTTCCGAGTTCAGGAAGGAAATGATTTTGTTGAATACACGAGATCCAGATAAAGGTACATTTATGAAGACAATGTCATGTGTTGGGTAGCTCAGCCATATCCAGGAACAATATGAACAAGTTATTATTGTCTAGAGAAGCTTTCACTTACATAAAGTATAAATCCATGGGCCCTACACAGAAAGTTAAAAACATGTCCAACACATAAAGTATCAATAGGAGAACACCTAAGTACGCTTTGATGTTTTGTGTAAGATTATGAATACAAATGTAGCTCGATTAATCGGAGCAGCAGACCTAAGCCTACTTAACTACCGGAATAACAATATCATTATTTTAGTCTTTTTGTATTGAATTGGACAAAACAGCGAAATGGTTATCCAGTTCCGTTTACATATCAAACTTTATGGAATATGTCAGTCTCGCAGCGTTCCTCGCTAGACGGAATTAGCCCATTTTAAAACACTCGGCGTTTACGCTGGTAGATATTACGTAACATCCAAGTCGATTCAAAAATACGGACAAAGATGAACTTCTTTGTGATGTCCACATATGCATATACGACAATACAATTAAACAGCTCCTCGTCACAACTAGATTTTATGAAGGAAATCAATCTTTCCCTAGTCTGATACCTCGTACTCCCCCCGTTGGTGACCCTTACGATTTGAGTTATTTTCGATACTTATTTAGTGCCCAACGTTAATAATTCCGCGATGGCTTATATTAAGCCTCCTTACCCCTCGGTCAGACCTGCCAAATTTGCCCCCAGCAACCTTGTGGACGGCATACACTTCGCAAAAAAGTTTCATTCTTGTCATTCAAGTTGTTCCCTTCCCCGCTATATTTCAACATAGTAAACACTACCTGAAGCCGTGCCTCTGGAGTAGATCAGCCACACGATCAACAACACAACAAAATTTCCGTCTTAACGCTATTATGTAACAACAAAAGATTGGTTCCATGCATGACGGCTAAATATATTTGTAATAGCTTTTGACTACATTATTTGACTACGTAATGTTGTTTACACTACAACACGTTAGAATGTTAAAGGCTAAGAATGTTAGACACTAAGGACGCTTGATACAGTCTTTCATCCGGTGCAGGATATTAAAAAATCCAAGCCAGCTTTCTATTTCGTGGTGCATTTTTAGCTATTCGAGTACAGTTTTGCTAAACCTAATCCGAGCATCACCAGACATTCCGGGTGATTGTACTCCCGATCATTTGTGCGTGTTCATGCACACTACTTTTGCGGCCGGTTTACTTTTCACTCTTTAGTAGGAAAAAAATTATTGTCACGGAAATACACTTTCCCTATATACACCTATTACTGTTGACTTAAAACTACAAGCTTTGGTAACTTGTGTGTACTAAAGGCTGATGAGTTTTTTTGCCGTAACCACGGTCCTGTACCAAACTGCGCAAAGGATCGAAAAGGCCAAGAAGGAGCAAGAGCTAAAAGGCTTGAAAGACAAGATCACAGACCCCAAGAAGAAGAAAAAGCTCGTCAAGAAGAAGAGGAAAGATGGCCATACATCGGACTCATCATCTTTTGGATCCTCTGCAACAGAAGCGTCATCAAGTACCAATGGTAAAGAAAGATTCACAGTGTTGACACCACAGTCTATGGAGGACGACAGCCTCCCCCCTTCCTTGCATAGATCGTCGTCCACTGACTCCCCTAGATTTAGAGAACCAAAGTATAGGGACGAACCGCTTACGGATGACTTTAAAAATCGCAATTATACAACCTCCCTTCCACCGCTGGTCAGTGGTAGGAATCCACTGATTGCATCTGGCACGTCGAGTACGGGTTCCGGGAACAACGCTTCAAAGCCTCTGGTGTCTTCGAGGTTCCAAAGAAAGCTTTCTACCACGTTTTTAAGTGCCGAGAAACATTTGCCGGTGGAATCAAAACGGTCCCATCTGGATCCGCATGTGCTACTTCCGGAACCTGTGATCGAAGAAAAGCCCATTTTTGCACCATTCAAGCCTCTCATTGACCTTTCATTATTGAATAAGCAGGAGACTCTCAGTAAAGTGGTATACTCGGTCCCCTATAATGTGTTCAGATTCAACAAATTCATGGACATTATGAGTGATTACCACTACAAAGACCCGACAAACTTTGCACAAGTAAGACTTAATTCGTTGCACAAGGTAATCAATCGAATGGAGGCACAAACCGTTTCTATTGACGATCCATTGTACCGACCAAGTAAAGATATAAGCTTCTACGAAACTTTGCTAATGAAGGAAATGGTGGGGATGCGCTCTCTTTTGAGGAAATTGATTAGAACAGAATCGATAGCAGTTCGTGGAGTTGGCATGTCTAGCGAAGAGGCCGTTCAGGTCAATTTCACCAATTATGTACGGTACTTGATTCAAATTCCTCCCATTCCAGAGTCTGAAATGGCGCGGTTAAATCAGATCGAAGCTCAACATTATCGCAACAAAATGTTCTTTCTCAAGATTGCAAATGAACTTTATCGTCTCGAGAAAGGCGAAGAGGCAGATGCCCTGGAACTGGATTCTATGGTGCTCAAAATAGAATTACTCGTCAAGGTTCTCACCAAGGTTTCCTACGACTACATCATTTTGGAGAAGTACCATTTACAAATTCTTGCACAGTTGAACTGCAACTCTATTGTTGACTACACTATTTTGAAAGGCTTGTTTACATCATACAAGCTGCGTCTCAAATCGAACAACCCAGAGCTGCCCAAAATCCTTTTTTTCAACACATTTTACAGTGTGCAATACCTGTGGTTCTTATCACTAACAGTGCCATTTGCTCGCGTTATAGAAACAAATGCTTACGTAGAAAGCAAACACGAGTCTAATTATGCGCAAGAGGATTTCAAATCTTCCGACCAAGAGATTTTCGACACATACTTGAAGAATCTCCATTTTGTTGACTTCGACCAATATCGAAACACTCCTATCGATACTCTTATAAAAATACACAAGAGACTCGATAACCAGCTGCCAAAATACCTGCATGTGAAGAAGCACCAAGTACTGGATCCACTGTCCATGTACTCATTTAAACCAATCAACTTCGAGCATTATCTGAGGCCATTGAGCACTCTTCCCCTGGACCTGTTCGACTTGGTCCATTTCCGTGACCCTGTTATCCAGCTCAATTCAAACAATATGAAAACTATATTGCAGGAGCACCATCGTGTGCTCCGAAAGGGTGGTCATTTAGAAATACCGCTCATCCAGATAGGAAATGACGTATTGAAGCAGTCTATTGACAAAAAGAATATTGGCCAACTGAGTGGCTGGGGCCGTTTAGAGAACTCCCTCAGCAATCACTTCTCTCTTATTCCAAACTTTTTGCAGCGTCTTTTGAAAGTTTTAAAGGAAGTGTTCGGCAACCTCAAATATTCTATTATTCTTTTGGACCTGAACAACGATGTGAATCACTTCTGGATTCGTCATTTGAAGTTCTTGATTTACGAGATGACGTCGCAAGTCAATGCAATGTGTGACTCATCTGAGTCGCACAAGTCAGAAATCTACTATTATATACACATTATTGCAGAGAAGCAATAGCTGGCCTAAGCTTCTAAACTATCTTAGTTATAAGACATCGTCTGAATAATCGTAAGTTCCCAAATAAGAAAGTATAGTTTTGTAAGTTTCAGTTATCGGGTTGTCACGTGTTTGTGCAACCTTTGGCCCTCAGCT
Source organism: Kodamaea restingae (assembly GCA_003707425.3). Lineage (NCBI taxonomy): Eukaryota > Fungi > Ascomycota > Pichiomycetes > Serinales > Debaryomycetaceae > Kodamaea > Kodamaea restingae. The sequence goes on from PPJA03000019.1 coordinate 144,619, forward strand.
TATCTACTCTTTGGGGTCTGACTCTTTACTATCACGACATCCGTGCCACGACTTTTTTGTGTGCACGACATTGTGAGTCAACTTTTGCAGATACCAAGCTGATTTGAATTCTATCACATCTACGATGACTGTTGTTCACGTTATCGACGTTGAAAGTGGAAATCTTAAGTCTCTTTCCAATGCAATCAAACGCATTGGTGACTATGACATTGAGTACATCAGAAATGCATCGGACTTCATCAAGCACGATAGTCAAATCGAGAAGTTAATCTTTCCAGGCGTGGGAAACTACGGCCACTTTATGCGCGAGATCACATCTCGTGGTATTTCCGAACACATCAAGAAGTACATTGAAAGTGGACGTGCGCTAATGGGTATCTGTGTTGGTTTACAGGCTTTCTTCAGTACATCTGAGGAAAGCGAAGGCGTCACAGGCTTGAAATATGTCAAGCTGGGTCTCCACAAATTTGATGTCAATGACTCCTCCTACTCCTCGGGTATCTTAAAGGCAGTTCCAGCTATTGGTTGGAATAATGTGGATAAGGAGACTACAAAGGATGGCCAATCTCTCTACGGAATTGACACCCTCAGTAAGTACTATTTTGTTCACTCCTACGCGGCTATCATCAAGACTGCTGAAGAAAAGGAGATTTACGATTCTGCTACTAAAAATGGGTGGGACTTTGCATATGCCACCTACGGTACCGAAAAATTTGTTGCTGCACTCGCTTTTGGTAATGTTTTTGCAACTCAATTCCACCCAGAGAAGTCTGGAGTCGCTGGATTGAAGGTTATCAAAAGCTTTTTGCAAGGCCAAAAAATCACCCCTGCGTCAAGCTTCCAAGTGAAGGCCGCGGTTGCGAGAACACCAACCGGTCTCACAAGAAGAGTTATTGCTTGTTTAGATGTGAGAAGTAACGACGATGGCGATTTGGTGGTGACCAAGGGCGACCAATATAATGTCCGTGAAGAGGGAGGTGAAGAGAAAGTTAGGAACTTAGGAAAGCCAATCGAATTGGCTGTCCGTTATTATGACCAAGGTGCTGACGAAATCACCTTTTTGAATATCACTTCATTCAGAAACTCGCCCTTGAAAGACTTACCAATGTTGGAGGTTTTATCAAGAGCCTCGGAAAAGATATTCGTTCCATTGACAGTTGGTGGAGGTATCAAGGACATGGTGGATCCAGCGACTGGTGCCACAGTGCCTGCCGTCAAAGTTGCTGATATGTATTTCAAGTCTGGCGCAGACAAAGTGAGCATTGGTTCTGACGCGGTCACTATTGCTGAGAAATACTATCAAAACGACAAGATAAAGACTGGGAAAACTTCTATCGAAGCTATTTCGTCCAGATTTGGTAACCAGGCTGTGGTTATATCTGTCGACCCTAAGAGAAAATACCTCTCGTCGCCAGATGAAACAATTATGAAAACCATAAAAATTGATGATCCCGCAGAGCGTGGTCCCAATGGAGAATCATACTGTTACTATCAGGTCACTTCTCAGGGGGGACGTAAAACACATGAGTTGGGCGCTCTTGAGTTATGTCTTGCCTGTGAAGATTTAGGAGCAGGTGAGATTCTCCTTAACTCTATTGATCACGATGGGTCCAACAAAGGCTTCAACTTCCAATTGATTAACCAAATTAAATCAAATGTTTCTATTCCTGTCATTGCAAGTAGTGGTGCAGGTGTCCCTGATCACTTCAAAGATGTGTTTGAAAAGTGCAATGTTGATGCAGCTTTGGGTGCTGGATTATTCCACAGAGGTGAATATACTGTCAATGACGTCAAGAAGCACTTGCAGTTACTGCAGATGGACGTCCGTTTGGACTTAGCTGAAGAGTTGTAACCTAGGAGGATCATATAAATGAAGTCCAGAATGATGGAAAAACCATTTCTCGTATCAGCCAGCTCGATTATTATGAACATATTGTATAAAGGTTTTATCAATATTTATGACCATTAATACAAAATCTCTCTTCAGCCATCCCTCCGTTACTTTCTTTGTCATGTAGAATCCTTCCTAAATCTCCACTATTAATTATATACTTTATTTTTCCTGCCAGTCATGGAGGTCGATGACTACCACGATTGTCCTAGTGAATCGCAACCCATTATATCAACACTCCCAAGCATGTTTTCGAGCTTGCGTGTAAGCGAATCGTTGCCAGAGCCAACCAACGTACTCAAAAAGTGCCATACATTGGACACTAATGTTACCTCAATCGACGTGAGTGATATCAAGGAGCCTAAGTCTCCTTCAAGTCTCAAAAGAACTGACGAAGAATTGAAGCGCCAGGAAGAAGTTACATCACCGAAAGTTTCTGGGCAAGTATTGCCGTTCAAAATTCCACTCGTTCTCCAAAACGAAGGACTTTCACTCCTTAAAGTGTCTACCAAATCTAAAAAGAGGATCTATTTCAGAATAGATCTGAATACTTACGACTGTTCTTATTCAACGTCTCCCCCATCTAAAACTCAGAATCATATGCTGTCCGTTCCATTAAGATCTACAGTCAACAATGGGCCGACGAATCCCCAAAGTTTCTTGCGACGTATTTCGTCAGCCTCCAGCTCATCCAAACAAAAAATAGTACTGTTTTCTTTGGATGATATAAAATCCATAGTTGTCGGTTCTAATTCTGCACCTTATAGAGAAGAACTACATATCCTGAAAGACTTCGAGGGACAATGGATAACAATCATATACATCAACCACAAAAAAGAAAAATTCAAAAATTTACATTTGGTCACAGACAATGAACACGATTTCAAGCGATTGTACCTGGCTATATTGAATTTAAAGGCACTCAAGGAAGAACTTGGGAAACGTTTCCTACTGGATTTATCTGGAGCTGATATAATTCGCAAAGAATTAGCTCTAGGTCGTGATTTTGGAAGCGAAATTGACCGATCACTTACTTTCCAGGATATTTTGAAGTATTGCAGACGTTTGAATATCGGAGTTGGAGAAAACTATTTGAGAAGTGTTTTTACAAAAGTTCTGGGTTCTAAAAATGTGTTAAACTATCAGCAATTCAAAGAATTCGTCTCTATATTGAAGGTTAGGGTTGATATTGCAGAGATATATAAAAGCATTACAGATAATGTGCTAACTATTGATGAATTCAAGTCATTTTTATTAAACATACAAAAAGAAAACCGTGATGACGAGTACATCATTCGCGTCTTCAACAAATTCGCTGAGCCCAATGGAAACATGACAATGGACAATTTCAACAACTTTTTAATGTCCAGGTACAGCGCCTACATAAAAAGTGATCATACTGCAGAATACTATAACTATCCATTAAATGATTACTTCATTTCATCTAGTCACAACACTTACCTCGTTGGTAGGCAAGTCGCAGGCGACTCCTCAGTTGATGGCTACATTAGAGCTTTAAAAAAAGGTTGCAGATGCGTGGAGATTGACGTCTGGGATAGTTCTGATGATTCAGACGAGCCCATAGTTAGTCATGGAAGGACTTTCACAACGAAGATCTCTTTCACAAACGTTGTGATGGCCATAAAGAAATATGCATTCGTTTCGTCCCCCTTTCCTGTTATATTGAGTCTTGAAACTCACTGTTCAGCATCAAATCAGCTAAAAATGGAGGCGATCCTAAAGAAGATATTAGGAAGTAGTTTGGTGTTGGCTCCCGAAGTACCGGATGCTTTTACTCTCCCCTCGCCTTTATCTCTCAAGTATCGGTTCTTGGTGAAGGTGAAAAGATCAAGTGCCGATAATCAATTGGCGGACCTGAACGGAAACTGCACTACAAGCAACACCACTACAACATCTCTCAGTGAAGATAATAGCTCCTCAAAAAGCTCTTTTTCAATCAAGCGCAAACAGAAGGTAAAGATTACACCTGCTCTAAGCCTGTTGGGAGTATACCTTCTGGGAATAACTTTCCGAAACTTTTCCTTGCCAGAATCTAAAACGTTCAATCATATCTTTTCTCTCAGCGAGAAGTCGATAAATTCCATGCTCAAAGATGATGACAAGAAGCAGGCAGTCTTCAAGCATAACAACAAGTACTTGATGAGAGTATATCCTTCTAAATTCCGTCTCAAACTGTCCAACTTTGTACCAATTACATATTGGTTATATGGAGTTCAAATGGTTGCAACAAATTGGCAGACCTATGACTTAGGGCAACAAATCAATGAGGCAATGTTCATTAACAAAGCAAGTGGTTATGTCTTGAAAAGTGCAGACTTGAGAAAACCCCAACTTAAGTCTAGTAAGAATAATGAAAGGCGTGAAGTTCTCCACAACTATCGCTTCAGTATGACTATCATCAGTGCGCACCAATTGCCTAAACCGAAGGACTCTGATTCACCTATGAATACAAGTGTATCCTTCGAGATTTTAGGGTCTAATTCTATACAATGGGATACTGCACATATGGCTCTTTGCCGCACTAGAGTTATTCCTGAGAATGGCTTCAACCCAGTTTGGAATGAGAAGTTTTCCGCGGTAATCACTGCTCCAAGCGAGCTTGTGTTTTTAAAATTCACTATTCTGTCGGTATCGGAAGACAATCTGCAGTCTTTGGGTTTTCTCGTAGCAAACTTGAGTAACCTCAATCAAGGATTCAGGTACTTGCCTATATATGACATGTTTGGTGAGGAATTAATTTACCTGTCGCTACTCGTCAAGATTGAGATGCAATATCAATGATCACAACTATTAAGTACAATAAATACGAAAATTCGTGCTCATAATTTGACCTATACTACTTTGGTTTGGGTTGTGCTGTCCAACTAAACGATTTACATATTCCTGTAGTCTGCGATGAGAGGGATGAGATCACGGGCTACGAGAAAAAAATGTGTGTGAAAAAATTATACAAACTATACCATGGGCAAGATAAGCGTAGCAGATAGCAAGGAAAAGCCCAGACACAATCCTCTTTTAAAGGATATTGCTTCTCAGGGTGGACATTTGAGGGAGAAAACTAGATCTTTCAAGTCTTCCAAGGGCAAGCAGCAAGAAGAGGAGTCCTACTTGGATGCTGCTACATCCAGAAAGATTTTGCAGCTCGCCAAGGAGCAACAAGATGAGATGAGAGAAGAAGAAGAGAAAATAGAGGGTGTTTCATTTGGAGAAGCATTCAAGAAGCAAATAATCGAAAGTGAGGACGAAGAAGAAAGTGAGGACGAAGAAGAGTACTCTGACTTGGAGGGAGAAATCTTTGAAGAGGAAGAGGTAGAAGTTGATGAGAAAGATGCAGAATTGTTCAATAAATACTTCCAGGGGTCTGCTAACAACGGTTCTTTCAACTTAGCAGATAAGATTATGGCCAAGATTCAGGAGAGAGAAGAGCAACAACAAAAACTGGTATCTTCTGAGAAGCCACAAGACGCAGTTTTGTTGCCACCTAAAGTCATTGCTGCATATGAAAAAATTGGCCAGATTTTGACCACATACACTCACGGAAAGTTGCCTAAGTTGTTTAAGGTGTTACCATCTTTGAGGAACTGGGAAGATGTTCTTTTTGTCACTAACCCTTCAGCCTGGACCCCGCATGCAGTGTACGAAGCTACAAAATTGTTTGTGTCTAACTTACAAGCTCGTGAAGCTCAGAAGTTTGTTGAAATGGTTTTACTTGAACGCTTCAGAGTCTGTATTGAAGAATCCGAAGATCATTCTTTGAATTACCACTTATACCGCGCGTTGAAGAAGTCATTGTATAAGCCTGCTGCATTTTTTAAGGGTTTCTTGTTACCATTGGTCGACGGTTATTGTACTGTTAGAGAAGCCACGATCGCTGCATCAGTCTTATCAAAAGTTTCTGTTCCAGTTTTGCATTCCTCGGTAGCTTTGACCCAATTATTACAAAGAGATTTCCAACCATCTACCACTGTGTTTATCAGGGTTTTAATTGAGAAGAAATACGCTTTACCGTACCAAACTTTGGACGAATTGGTATTCTACTTCATGAGGTTTAGAAATGCAGCGCAGCAAGAGATGATGGAGGATGCACCTAAGGAAATGCCACAGTTACCAGTTGTCTGGCACAAGGCTTTCTTGGCGTTTGCCCAACGCTACAAGAATGATATCACAGACGACCAGAGAGATTTCTTGTTGGAAACCGTTAGACAAAGGTTCCATCATTCCATTGGCCCAGAAATTAGGAGAGAGTTGTTAGCTGGTAAACCTAGACTTACTGGTGCTAAAGAGGCTACCATGACGGACGCTTTTTAGAACTGCAAGAGCAAAATTTTAATTGTACTATAGAAAGTTTGGAATTTTTTGTAAAATTAGATATTGCACTTTTCAAAGCTACTACTTTGTTATATTTCTTTTTCAATTAACCCGCATATGATGGGAGTATGCTTCACGTAATAATATATATGCAAAATCAAGCTCGGCGCTCAAGCACCAAAAGCTTCCTCGTCCGCAGTGGATCTCTTTTCGGCATCCATGCACAACTTAGTGAAGTCAGCATAGTAAGCATAATAACTCTGTACAATTCCAATGATTGAAAGCGCAACAGTGGATCCATACCACAAGCCGTCCAAACGACCACGAATAGGTGAATAGAAAGTCAAATAGATACTTAACGGAATTCCCACAGCATAGTAAGAAAATAAGTTAACTATTCCGCCAATCTTCGTTTGCCCTTGTCCTCTCAAGCAACCAGCAGAGTTTGCATTCATGCAGTCTGAAATTTGCATAATGGCAACAATCCACATGACATCTGTAATTGTTGCAATAACCTTTTTATCACTCGTGAACAAACGAGCAATTGAGCTCTTGAACAAGAAAATTACGATAAAGTTGAAAATAGAAACTGCAAATCCAAAGCTCAAAGCAGCCTGTGTAGATCTCTTTGCACACTTACTTAACCCTGCACCCAAGTAATTTGCAATACGAGTGCTCAGGGCAATACCAATAGCGAAAGGAACTTGGTAAGTTAAAGCTGCTAATGTAGTTCCAATGGACTGTGCAGCAAGTGGGACTGTTCCCAAGTATGAAGAAAGCAATGTCAATATCTCAAAGGCGAGAAACTCTGCCTCGACCATAATCAAAGATGGAATAGCAAGGGTCGTCAATTTACCCCAGCCCCTGAAAGATTCCCTAATATCGAGACCACCCCAGCACTTTAGAGGGTCAACTCCTGTAGGTGTGTCCTCAGCCTTCACAACAAAGAATATGGAACCAATCATACCGATACCCATGAGCCAATAATTGATTACAACTGCAATGGGCGCGCCTAAGTATCCAAAATGCTTTACCAAAGTAAAATTCATGACAACATTGCAAGGTGCAGCAAATAACAAAACATAAGTAGATATGTGGAAAACACCTTGTGCTTGTAAGAAACGCATACCACATTCAAAAACAATATAAGCTGGTATACCAGCTGCAATAATGCGAAGGTAAACTGCCGACAAATGTGCTGTTTCCTTGTCTGGTAAGATAAGGGTAATCAACTCATATCCGAAGAATACCCATAAAACCAATATGGGTAACATGACCGCACAAATTAATGCAACGCACTTCTGAGTATATATTCCTACCATAGTGTACTTTTTTGCACCAAATGCTTGTGGGCATAACGTATCCAAACAAGTAGCAAGACCATGGATGGTTGCATATCCGGTAATGTTTGCTGTCATTGCACCCATGGAAACAGCTGCCAATTCTTGAGCACCCAAATGTCCAACCGCAAGGACAGAGACAGTTGACAAAGAATTCTGAAGTAAGAATGTCATAGCCAAAGGAATGGATGACCTGAATAGAGCACGAAATTCTATACCCCAGGTTGTTTCATCTAATTTCTTGGTTAAGACAGCATCTTCAAACGCATCTCGGATGGACAGGTCATTTGAACCTTCGACTTCAATATGGTGGTCCTGGAGCAAGTGCAATTCCTCTCGAACTTCTTCACTTCTATAGTGTGATTTCCTCCTGTTTTCACTGTTGCTAATTAAAAGACTGTTCTCGGTTGCATCTTCATCTTCTCCCCCATCTTCGAGCGCGTCCATGGACTCGAATGTATCGTTACGCTCGCTCTTGAGAAAGTCTGATGGAGCAAAGAGTCCACCCTTTCCAACAGAACCATAGACAAATGAGGCTCTTCTTTCCGTGGAGTGCGAGAATTGATGAGACCTATCCTTGCTTTGGGGCATCTTAACAGTAGTCTATTTATTTTGCTACAAAATAAATGATTTTTATTTTTCTCATCGAAACTAACACTAAAAAAAAGAAATTCTAGTGATATTCACAATCATGCTCAATAACGTATTTATACACAGAATGTAGCGTTTCAGTACCAGATTTGAAACTTAGATTTTTTTAAAACCTGAAAGGTCACTGCTCACTAATATTTGACAATAATTGTGCTAAACATCTCTTCGTAGGGACATCATCTTGTAAAATAGACAGAAACGTACCGTCCCTCAATGGTTCTGGTAATATATTCGCCAAGGCTTTGCGTGCTTCTAAGTTATCAGACAAGCGCATGTAGCACCTAACCACATGCTTCAACAATCTACCAGAACTGCTCGATGTTGGCACTGGACCACCATTGTTTGCTGTATTGTTCGTCAGGGCGGGGACACTATTCTGACTAGTGTTAATACTCAATTGGTCGATCATTTTTGACAAGACAGATGCAACGGTGTGAAACCTTTCATAAGTAGTACAAATGTATGACAACCCTTGATCATCCAACAATATTTTCTGTAGAATGAATATTGCAACTGTTTTCGAGAGTTCAGACAGAATCTCCATAATGTTAAGACATAAGGGTACTATTTCAGTTGTAAGTAGAAAGTTGATGACCTCAGGAGTATCATTCTTCACAAGGGCTCCGATAACACCTAAACTTGTCAACCTCAAATACTCAAATGATCTCTGCCTTGCATTAGTAGACAAGAAAGGATATAAGTACAAGGGAAGATTTGCACTCAAGAACAAGCCTCTAGTATGAACATTAGAAGCAACACACTGAAGCAATGCCAAAGCATTGCATACTCTATTAGAAATGGATGCAGTCAATACAGGTGGGTTCAAGTAGGGGTAGACACTGATAATTTCCTCTAATAAAACTGTCATCACACCAAAAGAGTTCCAGAGCACTAGCGCAAGATCGTCATACTGTTCACGCTTCTTTCCTAATTCTAGCAATGCCCTTTCACGATTGGTTCCCGTGACAAGCTCTGAAATCCATTGATAAATTTGTTCATCATTGAGTGCTTTGTTGGATGTAGCACCTACATCCCCTGGTGCCAAATTATTATTGTTGTTGTTATTGCTGTTATTGTTACTGTTCCCTTGGTTCATTAAAGGGCCTGTAGCTGGCCCATTCCTAGGCACTTGTTTCTCATGTGCACGGGAGGAAATGGAGGTCCCAAACATCCTATATAGTGTTTGTAAGTAAAAGGACTACCAAAAAAAAAAGAATGGACTTCAGATTCTCTTTGTAAAAAAAACGACCTCGGTGAGGATCGAACTCACGATCTCAAGATTAACAGTCTTACGCCTTAACCAGCTTGGCCACGAAGTCTTTGCTTGTGATCAGAAGATTATTTCTTCTGTCTGATCACGATATCTCATCAGCGTCTTATCTGTAAACAATGCCTGGTTACAAGAAGGTAACTATCAGTTTTCACTAATGCGAACGTTTGATCCATGGAATCTTTATGCCAGACATTCCCAGGTTGATAAATAGGCACTCGGGGATACTATTAGAGGTGAACCCCTGGAATATGATCCAGTGTGAAATGATGTGAGCAAATTCAAACACATTACGCACACAAGCCAACCTAAACCTCAATTTTGACTATCGGTTGTTGAAAAGATTTCCTGACGGTAATCAAAGCTATGGAATTCAGTATTACCAGGTCACTTTTAAAAGATATTCCTATTGGAAAGCAAATTGACAAAAGTTAGTTCTTTTAAGCTGCTGTTCGAAAGCTTCACAAAATATAAAACTTTTGATTGTCATTAAAACTATGTAATACAACGACGAGATATAATTAGGAGTCTATCTCGTCGTACTTGTCAATTCTGTCCTCAGCCTCGTCTTCGTCTTCAATTTTGACTCCTCCACTGACAGAAAATTGACCACCTGCGCCAATCTGTTTGATATCGTAAAACTTGGTAGCGGTATTCACAATTCGAGTTGGTTTTTCAACATCTTCCTCTAAGGGACCTAAACCTGGACCATAGGTGTCGGCAAAACCCCAGGAATACACAAATCCATCGTCAGTGATGGCAAACGAATGATGAGAACCAACACCGATTGCCTTCATCTTGACTCCATTGTCTTCTTTAGCGCCAAATTGGAGCTTTGTAGGCACGGGTACCGATCTTGCCTTCCCGTGCTCATCCTTGAATGTGCCTTCTGGTAACTTGTTCTTCGGAATACCGACTTCCTTCATGTCATATCTTCCCCAGGAAAGAACTTCACCGCCACTGGTCAACGCCAAAGTGTGATGTTCACCAGCAGCAATCTGCACGATACCCTTAGAACACAATGATGGGATAATTGTAGGCTTAGTGATTACAGATCCGTCTTCCAATTCACCTGCTTCATCGGTCAAAGCACATTGCCCGAATTGATTCAACCCCCACGCATAGACATTATCGTTATGGTCTATAGCCAAACAGTGGAAGTCACCGCTTGCAATGTACTTAATGTTGTAGAGCCCGAATTGCTCTGGGTGTAATGAACGGTAGCGATGTCTCTCAAGAACACGTCTTCCTAATTGGTACTGTTGGCCATTACCCCAAGCCAACACAACTCCCTTCGAGTCTAAAGCAAGTAAATGGTCCTTTCCACCAGCTAACTGTACGACATTTTTAAATTCTTCAACCTTGTAAGGGGTTCTTTGCAACTTGATCTCATCTCTCAAGAATCCCAACAATCCTTCGTTACAACGGAAGCATCCCCAAGCATAGACATCTCCATTATCATACAAAACGGCACTGAGATTATCTGTTGCAGCCAATTGTACAATCTTTCCCTCAGATGGCAACCCTGTGACTAAACCAGGAGTGGATTCAGCTTCATTCAAGTCTCCATCTTCGTCATCAGACTCGTCATTGTTCGCATCCATATCCTTTAATTGCTCTTTTGCGCCTGAAGTGTCCCTTCCGAGAACGCCACTATCGTTTGTACCCCAAGACCAAACCCTGTTGTTTGAGTCTAAAGCTAATGTGTGCATACCACCAACAGCGAAGTCCACGATTTTTGCACCATCCTTCAATTTCTCGGGAGTCAAGAAAGGATTCAACCTAGGTCTTTTAACTTCTTTAGTGCTTGCGGCTGGTCCCAAACCAAGTTCACACATTGATCCGGTTCCCCATACGAATATATCAAGAGGTTCTGTCTTAGCCGTAGGCATCTTGTTGATATCAGGCATTTTGGAGTACGAATGAAGTACCAAGTAAGATGTGGCCACTGCCTTTGCCTTCTTCCTCACACCATTTTCGGTAGAAGTCTTTCTCTTCCTATGTAATGCAACCATCTTCTTTGCTGGTTGTTATTTACGTTTTTTTTTTTTTCTTGAAATTTCGCAATCAAGATGCCATATTGACAGCCGAAAAAAACCTAAACACAAGCTTACATCATCGAATCTTCAATAGTAGGTATATATTTGATAATTTACATCTCTCAGTTTAATGTGTTCTTTCCAGGGAGAGCATATCCCTGGCCCCTTCTATGGCTCCACTTACTTTTAGATTCAACGATAAATCTAGCAGTTGTCTGAAGCAAGTAGCCTAATGAGCCAATAGCTCTGAAGAGAGATAATACGGCAACCATCCACAAGATGAACACCAAGTAGTAGTTTTTAGTTGTTTCACCCGGCTTATAAACCTGTAACATCGTCATCACAAATATAAGATTGGAAAGCATCCAAAGTAAAACAACACGCGTACGGACATCCTTAGCATAATCTTCACCTTCCAAGCGTGTAGGTTGTTTGTGAGGAGCTTGGACTTTTTTATTTGATCTCTTGGAACGAATATTGTACAAAGTTTCCAAATAAACTTCGTCAACATTAACATCCACCACGACAGCTTCGAATTCTCCCTTCTCGTTCTTCTCAATGATATATTGGTTAGTCCTATCTTCTGTAGGATTGTTGTCACCTTTGGTACCCCATGAGACATCATGGGTGTTGCAGAAAGCAAAAATTTGCAATGTGCATGTGTAAGATGGTAACATCAAAAAGTACTGGAGAGAACATGTCAACATGTGCCAAGGATCCAAGTACAAGATTGACATCAATGTATACAATCCATAAGTGGATAATAATGACACAACAATACTAGCGAGCACGTAAGAACTCGAGCTAGATCCAGAACTAAAGTCGCCGATTGTAGATCCAACAAACCAAAACCCAATAATTAAAGCATATAATGCACAAACAGTTAGTAATATTATCAACACTTTGAAAATGTTTTTCGATGCTTGGGGTCTGTTTCCAATCGAAACAATAAAAAGCGATGTCAAAACACTTATGCATATATAATTGAAGATTGTGAAAACCCAAAATCCACCTTTTGCTCCCATATGCTTGTTGTCTATCAAGGACCCTGTAAGGAAATAAAAGGTCAAATAAAAGTTGCTCAAAGAGAAGAACGAAAATATGATTGTCACGAGTTGGTACATGAATTCCACATGCAACCAGAATTTCCTGGCGAAAGAATGATCAGTCGCCCAGATCTTATTGGCGTGTTTCAACGAATATAAAGCAGCGAAAAAAGCACCGTTAATCCATCTTCTTCTCTGAGATAAGAATTCGGCTACATTTTCGGGAACATCCGTCTCACCGGTTGCCAGCTTAACAAACTTCAAAACCCAGTTGTCGTTCCTTTTAGAAATGAGTTCCCAGCACAAGATACGATCTTCTGCTAGATACATGTTGGCTTCAAAGAAATTGTTTTTGTTGTTCTTTTTTGCAGAATCCAGGTTGTTCAACAAATCTTCACCTTTAAAATACGAAGCCAAAGGACCGGTTCCATCTTCATGGTTCTTCAAAGCTATGTACCTGTAAGCTGACAAAGCTCCTGGTAAGACGGATATGTATCCGAACAAAGACTCCAATGGTTTATCCAAAATATTAGACATCTTGTACTCAAAATTTTGAGAGGCGACAAGGGGATTAATCAAGTTTCTCCATCCCTTTCCTTTCATGGCCTTAATTTCACCAGCTGCTCCAGCAACATTTGAATCTCTGTCAAAGGCTTTCCATAAATTGTACACAGCATGATTGTCTGGCTTAGTTCCCACGTCCAACAAAACCACGACATTAGGATCCAACAATGGGCAAAATGCGTTGAAAAGCCATCTGTGTGAGTTGATTTTCTTTTGGTTCTTTTCTTTCAAGCAAAACAAAACCTGGACTGGAGTCAAGTTCTTTTCGTCACCCTTGAACTTCAAGTTTTCATCAATGGATATCTGAGTGGTGTATTCAAATAAATGTGCTGTGACGGTCTTGTTGTTCACGTATGGACGGGCTAAATTTTCTTGGTAACAACCAGTTGCTGTAAGCAATTGCAAAACCGATTCGTTGACTTTATTTCTTCCATCAGCAACAATAATGACCTGAATTTTTTTCCAGGCGTCCTTTCCCCATTTCGAAGACTTGTGTCTCGAACATAAGTGAGATACATTTTTCATAACACCATGCATGGTTCTCGCGAATGCATACTCATCTTCATTATACATGGTAATGCATATCACAATTTCTGTCTCCCTTGAGTACTTGTGAGCCCTGAGAGTAAAGCCTTCATTCACAAAGTCATCAGGTTCTGCGGTACATGCAGTATATGTCATATTGGTAAACTCCTCGAAAGGGGAATCAGTCCTGGTTAAAACTTGTTTCAATTCTTGAGGAATTGGGTTTTCCAAAACTAAGTTTCCAGTGTTACCTCCCACCAATCTAACTTTACGCTTCGATGTAGTCTTCGTTCTCCGAGGAATATAACCGTTGTTGATGTTATTCATGATGTTCCCGTCAATAGATTGACCGAAATACTGCTCTGCGTCATCCTGTGCAGTTGCTGGGTCTGATATGTAAGAGGATCCACTATAAGCAGTCGATTCAGAGTACATAGACCTTTGTTCAAGCTCATGTGCTTTCTCGTAAGTCTCGTAGTCATAGGAATCTTTCTTGTCTGCAATGGTCGCTTCCTCGTCATGAGGGTTTGCAACAGCAAAGGTTTCAGGAGAGAATATAGGCTGTGGTGGTGCCAAGAAGCGTTCGGACTTCGTAGAGCTGCCTCCAAACTGAGATCTCCGTGGTGATCCATTCAAGCTAGATCTTAAATCATAGTGGTCTTCATCATCCACGTCTTCATCATCCTCCATTGTAATTCCTGTGGTGCGCATTCTTTTTGGAGACTCTCTCGTTGTAAATTGAGCTCTCGCAGTAGTGTTTTGGTCGTTGTCAAAATAGTTCAAATTTGGCGTATGACTCAAAGTCTGTCTTGAGTTCGTATTCACTCTGGCCGAACTCCTAGTAAAGATATTTGGTGAATGTCTCAGAGGAGAAGAGCCGTCGTCCTCATGAAGGTGGCGCGTACGTCTAGGCGAAGTGCGATCACTCGTGAATGCGGCATTAGGTAACATCGGGTGAGTCTCCTTATAAGGGGAGCCCTCATCTTCCTCAAATGGATTCATAGTATTGGGCTGATATGAAGCACGAAGAAGTCTCTACCAACTCTTATATTATTTCGACAAGTTGGTTATAATAAGTACTGCGGTCCTCATTTAGGCATGTTTTTGTTTTTTCAATCAATGTTTTTGAAGTTGCTCAATTAGGTAAAACAACAAACAAATGTGATTCCACAAAACCCAAGTTCTGGAAGTTGCAGTCATATATAGATCAATCATCCTACAGTATTTAGTTAAATAAGATGATACACCCGATTTTGCGATGCACTTGATTTCAGAGTCTGCGATTTATGCGATATTATCTGAAAATTACGTACTTCTATCATAATTGCATATCGAGTCAATGCTACTTTTGATTCAGAAGGTAGTCGTTTACGCACTCTTTAATGGTAGAATTCGGGTAGCACTGGCTTGCAGAGAGTTTGCTTCTTGTCAATGGATCATTCCCATGTTTCTCTAAGTGTGTGTAAAGCCACGATTTCTCGTATGTTTTTCCACTCGGCGTCACCACGGGGTCATAGAAGAGATTGAAAGATATGGGGTCGCACAAATAATCTGGAGGTTCTTTTTCCGCGGGGTCAGGTAGACCACAGTTCATAGCAAATGTAAAAATTGTAGTGAGATCTCTCACATCTTGTTGATATTCTTGGCTCTTCTTAGAATCCCCAACATTGGCATTCAGAGCCAACGTTTCATGATAGTCTTTCTCGAGCAACAACATTAGACGATTATATAATGGAAGATGGCTACGCGCGGTAGTTTGTCTTTCATTTTTGCGCATTCGTACTTTCAATTCAATTATCTTCTGATATACCTGTTGGGGAAGGATATACTTCTTGCTATTCTTCAGTTGATCCATTGATTTTTCGTAAACCGCCTTCAATTCATCCAACCCGCGTTCGAAGTCTTCCTTTACATCAATGAGATATAATGCCTTGTAAAACCTTGCATCTATGTTATTTTTGTCGTACTCTAGAGCACTGTCGCAATCTTCCATTATACGAGTCCAAGTCTGTGTATAATCATGTAGACTGCGCGAATTTTGGGATTGTAACTGCAAGTAGGCTGCTTTTGCTCGCAAAGAATAATTCTTAGAGGTTGTGCCCCCACCCTTTTCTATAGCCTGTTTAAATAGGCCAATAGCCTTGTGGAACTCTCCCACTTCCAAAGCCTCTCGTCCTTTCTGTGCATTTTCGAGATAAGTCTTACCATACATATTTCAAAGTTGTAAGTAGTAAAACGTGCTACATATAATAGTTTTTAAAAAAGGGGGCCCACATTTCGTGTTTCCAAAAATGAGCGAAAGTTTGTATTCGCATAGGAACAACTCAACCGTGTCATCATTCAACCATGTACAAGGAAACGTATCGTCTCAGGTTTCTACAGTGGGATTTAACAACTTGAAGAAAACTACTACAAACAGTTCTCAGAATTCTGCATTGAGCACGACATCAACTTTAAAATCAAACGCCTTGTCAAGACTTTTCACGAAGAATAGGTCTGTTACCAACATTGGGTCTGTGACATTTCAACCTCCTACTATAAATGACAATTACGACGATAGTGAGGATAGTTTAGTATCCAAGCACTCTTCGGCTCATAGCGAATCAGTGCCGTCCCCTAAATCTTCAATATCCAAATTTAAGATGTCAAAGAAGAGTAGAACATCTTCGAAAGTACCACACCAATCTAAGATCGTCCCTTCCACATCTAAAAACTCGAAACCACAGTTGACAATCCAGACCGGTGGTCACCATGGTTTGAAGATTTCAAAAAAGATCTTGAGTTCTGGTCTGACCAATGAAGATTTGGGAAACCAATCTATAGGAAGGAAAAACTCTTTAAATTCCCCTGTTTCTACCCTCCATAGTTTGTTCCACAGATCGCATAATAATGTGCTGCATAGTTCCCCGCTTGAGCCCACAATTGAAGAACTGCAAAAATTGGCTCCCTTTCCAGGAAGAACACCCACTTTATCATCTAATAACTCGAATTCATATATTGCGGATGCTAATTACGCAATCGCATACAACTTTACCGATTCTATTTCTATTGATAAAGAGGAGAGTTCCGGAGATACCCCCCATGTGTCTACTGCGACCTCCTTAGCAGAAATACATAGAAAGCTTTTGGTTCCTACCGACCAGTATCTACAAACGAAGTTGCTGCACAAATCTGTACAGACAGAGCCTGGACTAGGAATAGTTCTGTCAGTGGAATCAGATATGGAATCGCTCACATTCAAGAACGATCTTGGGGACACCCTCACATCTGATTATTTGAGTAACTACAACTTGGATTTTGGGAAATCAAATGCAAAGTTTTTTATGATCCTTTTAGCAAAGACGAAGTCTCTATTTACTCCATCTAAACAGCCTCATTTAACTAATGGACTTCAGCATCCTTGCCTTGGTCTTACTGTTGAGGACCTATCTATGTTCATCAAAAACAACTATGATGGATTATTCAAAGGCTTGTCTGATGAAATTCTGGATACAAAATTGACCAACGGATCTAGTAATGCTACAATCGCGGGAGATTCCCAAATGAACACAAATCTTCATCATTCCAGTTCGCACAAGGGCTCCAAAAATAAGCATAAACAGTCAAAATTCCAAAGATCTAATTCGCACAATCGCTTGGATTCATGCTCTCAGATTCTATCATATGGAGACTCAATTCCTGTGGGAATCGATGAATTCAAGATGAGAGAAATTTCTTCGGATCTCTTCACTTACTTTGTAAGGTGTATGATTTCATTGCATAATGATCTATCAGCTTTGGAAGATACCAAAATACCGTTTGCTATTCCATCTGCGAGTCTTCTGCAAGACTGTAAGACAGCGCATAATGTTGGTTTGATACGCATATGGGCTGTACTTTCCAATATTTGGCTGTATTTTAATCAAAAAGTGCGCTTTTTCGTTTTATGCATGTTTCAGCCGCTA
The DNA here is from genome assembly GCA_003707425.3 of Kodamaea restingae. NCBI lineage: Eukaryota > Fungi > Ascomycota > Pichiomycetes > Serinales > Debaryomycetaceae > Kodamaea > Kodamaea restingae. The sequence goes on from PPJA03000019.1 coordinate 162,218, forward strand.
CAAAGTCACTTGCGTGAAATCTCAATTGATATGCGCAATATTTCATCATCCACTAAATTACTGGAGATCGACTTAGAGGATAGCTTACTTCGTGCATTCAGGGACGTCTTAATTATACCTGCCCTTTTACAAAGGCAATCAGTATATGAAAACATTTCAATTCGTACAAAGACAAGTTCGACTTACGAGAAGGCTGGTTTATCAGAATCTCAATTGGAACTTCTCCGACAAGAAGAACAATTCTTAAAGAAAAACAAGAAATTACTATGCAATTTGCTCAACTGCTTGGGTACGAGTCTGACAGGTATTCTTACCAATACCCCTCCTGATTTAGATCAACATTACATGGCAGACCTATTCGACTATGCATTTTCGTGGTTGAATTCACTCACATAGGATTATTGAGTAAATAAATTGACAAATATAGGGAAGATTAAATCATATACATATATATGAGCAGGCATATTTAAAGCGGTATCGATCACAACTTCTGAGTCTGTGAAAGGTCTTTTGCAATCCCTAGAGAAATCAAACGTGCAATGGCCATTGTTGAAATCATTGGGTTGGCACCCAGAGCGGTAGGCATAGCACTAGCGTCTGCAATGTAAACATTTTTGCATTCATAAAGACGGCCTTTTAAGTCTGCTGCTCCATCCTTTGGACCCTTGCCAGAAATGCGACAAGAACTCATTTGATGAGCAGATCCATAACTAGGTCCATAAGAGTCTAGTGGGATCTTGGCAACACTCTGCCTCCATTGGACATAATCTTCATCGGTAATTTTCCGCTCATTCTTGTCCTTGAGAGATTTGAAATTTGGAGTCCACGTTTGCGGAGTGATAATTTCTTTGGCTCCTTCAAGATACAACATATCTGCACCAATAAGTAAAGCTTGTAAAAGCGCATTCCTATCAAACTTGTTGATGTCATAGTCCACAACAATGGTATTAGGCTTCTTTGCGTCATATGAGACATATCCACTTGAAGTATCCCTATCAATTAACAACAACACAGCCAAGTGTTGATACTTTAGTAAATCCTGTCTCAACCTGTCACTTCCTTCCCAAGGTAAAAATGCTGTCGATAAGTAAGGGGTGTGTAAAATCGCCTCGACCTTTGCTCCATGAGCCTTACCATCAAGATCATCAACTTCGGTACAAACGGTTGTTAAAATTGGATGATTGTGTGGACTGTCGATATTTTCCTTGCCAAAATCGCCAAATAAAGCACTTACAGGGTGCAACTTGAGATTAGAGCCAATATGCTTGTTTTTAAATCCGGATCTTTGCAAAACAAGAGGGGTATTTAAAGAGCCACCAGCAACGACGACCTTTTTAACTCCAGTTATCTTGAAGCGGATACCTGTAACTAGATCCTGACATTGGACTCCGGTAGCATGACCTCCTCTGTGAATAATATTTTCCACAAGAACTTGATCCATAAATTCAGTGCCCTTTGCTGCTGCATCCCTGAACCAGCAATTAACCGAACCTTGCTTGATACCAAACTTGCATCCCCATTGACACAATCCACAGCTATGGTTTGGGTGACCACCATTGTTCTGTTCAACTTCCTTCACTTTGTAACCCAACTTTTTAGATCCGTCGAGAATTACTTGGTTCGTGAATGAATGTCTAATGCCCTCTTTCGAAGCACCCATTTTTTTCCAAACGTAGTCCACGCAGTTATCATAATGCTCACTAGCAGCCCACTCTACGCCATGGTCATCATACCACTCCTTGCGCACCTTGAACGGTGTTTTAAGACAAGCAGACCAATTCACAGTTGATCCACCTCCCAAAGTTGATCCAGCCAATATAAACATGTTCAGAGCCTTAGTAGCCAACGTTCCTTCATTCTCATAAAGATAGGCACTATTGATACTATCCATGTTTGTCAAATCTTCGGGCGTTTTATAAACACCCTTTTCCAAAACAAGACTTTTAAAGCCTTCATTTGCCAAGGTGTGAGCTACGACACCAGCACCAGATCCAGATCCGATGATGATGACGTCAAATACACCACTATAGTCCAACACAGTTCCTTCTACTGTTGGCTTTCCCTTCATATTGTACTTGAAATCGTCAAGTACTTGGTCCTCATAAAGCTTAGTTCTTAACTCTCTTCCTGGAAATCCAACCGCTTGATTGTGAAGTTCTGTTGCAAACTTCACATATGTATTGATAGTAAGGGAATGGATCAATTTAAATAAACGTCTCTTTGGTGCAAGAGGCGAGTCTCTCCAAGAAGCTAATAAATTTTCACGCTCATTCAATGACATGTCTTTCAACGCAGTTAATGAGTTCGTGATTGACGGTGCGATTAAACGATTATCCAAGCAACTGGTAATCAATGCAAACAAAGTGTTTGATTCCACTGTTTGAATCTCAATGAGGTGCTTTAAATATTGGGTGATACCCGGAATCTCAGATACTTTGGACTGTGTAGAGAGGTATTCATTCAACCTTTCCCTCGGGAAATTAGGGTCCAAGTGTGGGATTATAATGTCTGGAGACACCTCATGCACAATCGCATCTGCGAGTAATAGCAAGATTTCAATGTTGCTTTCTTCAACAACTGTATAACCCATATTCTTTATTGCTGGAATGTTATTGTAACTTCGAATAGGTTTGCCTTTTATTAATATAGGGTGTTTTTCGAAATCATATGGTAATAGAAAAAGTGCTTATGATATTTCAAACTTTTCTGTTCAACTGAAAGTGCAATTGAAAGCGTTAGCCGAAGTCAATTTATGACGTAGAGAAACACTTCAATTCTTTTCAGTATCTCATTTACTCTCCAGTCAGGTACATCTTGTCAGAGTGTAGTGCAGAACACGTTGAGTCGCATGCTGAGTTTCACATGACCCCGGTTTTTTCTCTCCGCCATACCCCACATTTAATTCTCAGTGGCGTGTGAACTCTCAAGCACAAATGGGCTGATCTGAACAAACGCCCCCAGTTTTCAAGTCTTCTATAACCTTAACTATTTCTCAACACGATAATGTTTTCTCACTCTTTCCCTATGATTATTGATAAATTGTATTCTTCTATCTTCAACAGCTTGCCAAATATAGAAATTCTACCAGTATTTTGACCAATTTCTTCCAAAAGAAAATTACAAGCTAATCCCCAAGACAACCCAACACTTTGAGATCATTATCACTCAACTTATTTTCAAATGAAAGCTTTAGCAAAAGATACTGATTCATAATTACAGATATTCTCGTGAATTCAGTTCACAATATATAGTTGGCATCTAAACCTGGCTTGTTCACCCATAAACCCTACAACCTGGATGCACATGACAGATCCGCCACAGATTTCCCGCAGGATTCGCTACTAGAAACTTGTTGGCTTGTAGTTCTTAGATCTTCTTCACTTACAAAAGGAGTAAGATTTCTCAAAAAATTGAACGAAAGTTAATATTACATTTGTTAATATTTCCTTCCCTATCCAATAACAAAATTAAGGTCCCTTGGCCCAGTTGGTTAAGGCGTGGTGCTAATAACGCCAAGATCAGCAGTTCGATCCTGCTAGGGACCACTTCATTGGGCGTGTGGCGTAGTTGGTAGCGCGTACCCTTAGCATGGGTAAGGTCTCGGGTTCGATTCCTGACTCGTCCATGACTTTTTTGTTCAGCCCATTTTATACGTACAAAATATTTGATTAGAAGACCGTACGCTACAAAGGTTCACAGAGATTATACCAACAGCATTTGAGAGAATTTAATATTAACGTTTATATCTAAAACTTTAGAGACTATAATGTTAATGGCCCAAGAGTGCATATAGTACGTAGTCCCACCTAGAAGCCCTATACAGATGCAAGCAGTGTGGGGTCGACCTAAACGTCTGACCTATTCCCCTACACATTGGGCTCTGGCCCCACTCATTTGAGGGGAAGTACTAATCGGTGCTCGACATATGGGACCTACCACATTCCTCATACTCTTTCCCCACACGCTATTTACTATGTATTCTAGCTGAAGTACCCCTTCGAATAAACAAGTTATAAGATCATCCCTGAATCAAGAGTGAATCATCTAACATGGAGGTCGTACCACCATTTTCCCCGAACAAGAATGTCACTTTACGGAGGTTTTCCCTTGTGTCCGCTAATATTACGGTGTTGTGGATGCTCCGATATTTTGATTCCTCTTTTTTCAAGATGGTTGCAAAATTCCTTGCACAAGGTTATTCTGCTCTCAGCGGCCAGATTGACCTCGCAGCCAGAAAATTGGCAGCCTCACCTTTGGCACAACCGCTCCAACAGATCACCTATCAGTCCCCCTGGAAGCTGATACTCACATACGACATCACAACCAACTCGTCTCGTGTGGTGTTCGAAGCAATGGCCCTACCCTTCTTTCACCCGGACACCTGGGACACCTATCTTGGGAAATGCTTATGCTGCTGCTCACGCCGCTCAATCGATAGTTATAGCACTTCCGCGCTGCGTAGGCACGCTCCGTTACGTGTGGATACATTTTTGTGATAAGCTTTATCCACATCACGGTTGGTTTTGTCGTTTTTGTTTAACACTTAACGTAGAAAAACTTGTCATCAATAAAACTTTAGAGAACTCAATATTGTCATTTATATCTTATGCACATTTGGTTAAAACAGCTAGTTCAACGTAGAAAACCTTAATTAGAAGACTATACGATACAAAGGTTTATGGAGAATATACCAACAGCGTCATCAATAAAACTTTAGAGAACTCAATATTGTCATTTATATCTTATGCACATTTGTTAAGATAGCTAGTTCATTTGAATACCTACAATACATCGATTTTTTTTTTACACTACTTAGGTTACAAACCATATTTTCATTAAAACTTTACAAACTTGTCATCAATAAAACTTTAGAGAACTCAATATTGTCATTTATATCTTATGCACATTTGTTAAGATAGCTAGTTCATTTGAATACCTACAATACATCGATTTTTTTTACACTACTTAGGTTACAAACCATATTTTCATTAAAACTTTACACATTTAAATAAACAGCTGAGAAAAGTAATTTCACCACAATCTGAATTTGTAGTTGAACACCAAAACCATACTGAATTTGTTGTGCTAACTATATAGGTATGTACAAATGTATTTACTTCAAGCCACAGAAGTGTATATCTAACAAATTCCATTCAACAATCATGTCCACATGAAAAAATAGTACTTGCAAAGAAGATAAATCAAATGTATCTTACAGTAGTACGCCTAAACGTCTACAAGTACCACAAAATTTCGAGAAACCGAGAGTCAACCTAAATAAGATTATAATTGTTACATGTACTTTGAGTTACAATTTAATTTCTAAAAGAAAACACTGAAGTTTTAAGTAATGCGCTCGACAAAAAATGGCATCAAGTTGTAAATTGTAGTAATAAACCAATTGGTAAAATTTAAAATACAAATGAGAATGAATAAAAATAGAAAAAAACAATTTCTCAGAAAATCAGAGGTTGTTAAACTACAGAATTTAGACAATAATATTATGTTATTGAAAAAATTCCTTTATATTAAGGTTAAATTTTGTTTTAGGAACTAATCTAAATTAGATCGACGAAACCAATTTCGTAAAAGTTATTTTTTTGCTGTTCACATTAGAGGCATTTATCAAGGAAACAATTGGCAGAGATATATATTCGGTGAATATTTAAAGGGTCAAAAATCAGATGTGGTTCATGAATCATATAAAATGATATGATATCGGTAAATCGCTACGTATTATGCAAACTTAAATTCAAAATCATTGCCGATATGATAGATGTGAATGAAACAATAAAATTGTCATCCAATCTTTTTTTAATTTCAAATGGGAATCGCAAACTGTCATTCGCAGGTTGTATAGTGTGTGTTAATATTGGAAGAGTATAGTTCAATGAGTTTTATAGTTATGAATTATAATAAATGTGAATAGTCTTCGTTAAATTTGATTTTTTATTAAGTGAATATTCCAATAGAGATTTTCTATTTCTCATTAGGATATCTGATTAGCTAAATATGGTTAGTCGGGAATGGAGTTAGCACAGTTTTGAATAAATTCGTAAACCCTTCAAAAATCTAAAGCCTTATTCTTATTAAAATATAAAAATTTAATTCTTTGATAACTACGTACCGTTTAATGTATAGCTTATATTTATGTATTTAGTGATAGTTGGAAATAAATTCGAATTCAAGTAATAATAATGGTTTTACTGTCGAAGTCTTATTCATTGACTTAGCATCCTCGAATTACACGCATTGCTGAATATTTTGGAATTTTAAGAACATTTGAATTACTAAAAGTTTAATGTATAGTTTATATTTATGAAAGTTGGAAATAAATTTGAATTCAAGTAGTAATAAAGGTTTTTCTGTCGAATTCTTATTCACTGATTTACCATCTCTGAATTACATGTATTGTTGAATATTTTGTAATTTTAAGAACATTTGAATTACTAAAAGTTGTGTATTTAGATCATACTGGTAATACCTCGGTGAAGCCATTATGCAATATAAGTTGCAACTCTTATAAACCCAGTTTGCCGGTGGATATACTGATTTTCCTGAAACGTTTTGTGTTTACTAGTTGATTGGTATTAATACCTGTTGTTAATATTTATTATCGTAGATAATGATTTAATGGGTTATAATTTTTTATGGATTAAGGGAGATGTATTTTAAGAATCATGATTTTGTGTATATTTATATAAGCTTAATTTGTTGGGCTGTACGTTAAAGCATGAAGAAAAAGTTTTGCCTGAATATACTTGGGAATATAATACTAGGGCCAAATTTAAATCCGTACTAAAGCAAAATATGACTAGGTATATCTATCAACGAGTTCATAATTTTCAATTGCATTGAAACACACAATTACTGTCGTCTTCAATAAAGAATCGTTCATTGTGTATTAAATAATAGCCTTCTAATAGTATTGATTAAAAGTCTGCAGTGGGGTAGGAAGAATGTATCGTACTTGGTGTAATTTGATTTCGTCGGGCGCATTACTTTTCTATTTAAAATCAAATAACTCCTTACACATGTAAAATTATAGTAATATTTAGGTAAACGTTCGGTTTCCAGAAAAGTGATGTTGTTGTATAGAAGTACTTGCTGACTCTAACACTAATTATTTTTTTGTAGTGTTCATTAGTAGGCTTCAAAGATGTAAACTATTTACAATTTTATTATGACAATGTTTCCAATGATCTCTTTCCCAAGTTGAAGTAGTGTAAGATCCCATCCCATTGTCCTTTCTTGTGCAACATTGCTAGAATTAATGCAGCTGGTAGTTGCCACACGGAACACCAAAACAACTTTTTCGCATAAATACCAGCCTTTGCTAGACCTTCTGCTGTTGGCTTTGACCCGCTGTTGTAGTTTTCGCGTTGTTGTCGCCAAAATTTGTATGCCAAATATGTTAACCAACCGTTCGCAATTGATGAATCGATCGGGAAAATCCAATCGGTAACCCCAAAGTAACTCAAACCGAAACAAAGAGGGAACATCAAAATAGAGTACCTCAATGCAACTCTTGCATTTAATTTAGGGTTCTCTGCTGCAGTCATGACGTAGCCGGCCTGTTTATATTGATCGGCAATATTATGAGATAACGCATTGAAGTGAGGAAATTGCCATGCGTATAATAGGCCAGCTAGGCACCACGCTCCAGGATGTGCTAAAGAGGACGATGCTGCCCAACCCATCAAGGGAGGGATAGCTCCAACAACCGCACCAACCCATGTGTTGATAATATGTTTACGCTTCAATGACGTGTAAATCCAGGAATAAAGCACAATATTTGCCAATCCCATCGCGGCAACGGTAGGATTTACACCTACCCATAACAATGTAAAACCGACAGTAGCGGTAACTGCTGCAAATTGATACGCTTGTCGTGGAGAGACTAGACCTCTGACCACAGGCCTTCCAACAGTACGTGGCATCTTCCTATCAAATTCTGGTTCTCTCCCCATATTGATAGCATTAGCTGCACCAGAGCACATAGCAGTACCAATTGTAAGAACCATAAGTTCTGGTAAAGTAACTGTAAGTGGCGATAAAGCGTATGAACAGATCGAACTAAGCGTAACAAGAACTGTGAGGTTAGGTTTAGTAAGCTTAATGTATGGATTCACCATAGTCATCAAGTCCACTTTCGTGTATGGCCGTTTGTCAGGTACTGAGCTTTGAGGGGTCTTGGGAACAACCTTGAATGGGATGTGAAGATTCGTCTCTTTATTGGATGACTGGGACAGGAGAGCTTCTGGCTCCTGACATGTGAGAACCTTAGTTGCTAAGTTCTCGAGGGTTGATATCCCATCTTGTTTCTGTTTAGAGTGGTCTATATTTCTCGTTGCAGATGTTTGGTTCAACCGTGACTGATACACAGGTCTCAGGTAGACCAAGTATTGGTTATTTATGAAGCTCTGATGGACAAGAAAGTTTTTCTTAGTATTCTTGAAGAAGTAGTTGCAACTCGACACGGAGTTGAATTTGGAGAATGCTATTATCCTATGAGACATAATCCATTAGTTGAAGACTTAGTTTTTTTTTTCTCCAAGCTTTAGTTTTTTTGCACGACTACACAAGATGGTTTTCGGAAATGCTGGGACCAGTCCTCGACTTGCGACTACAAATTATTATTAAAATCATGTTGGCCAAATAAATCAGGTGCTAGTATCTTTCTTAGCAGTTTTCTCCACTTTGATGTCAACATCCTGCTCGATTTCTTCGGGCTCTGTCTTTTCGTTACTCTTTTTGTTCTCTAACTTATTTTCAATCAAATCATGGAACGCAATTATCGCTCTCACTAGTGTGCTTATGTATACCACCATCAACTCATCGTTTGTTTTAATAGTAAACGCAGTAGATAATGGATTTGTGGACAGCTGGAATGGATTTGATGATTCTTGTACAGCGTGTTCAGGGGCGCTCAAGTTAGGTAATAAGTTAAAGACATTTTGAAGCTTACCCAATATGGTGTGGTTTAAAGGCAACTTCTTCTGGTAGACCTTGTCCAAGTAGTTTGCGATTTCCCTGAGCTTTTCATGCAAACCGAGCAAAGATTGGTATGTTTGGGTGACTCTCAAAGACAAGTTTCCGGCAGCTTGATCTCTGATGTCTCTAAGGAGGTGTTCTACACCAATTTCTTCAGCCTCTTCAGCTTTAACTATGGATGGAACATGGACAAACGTCTTCTCAGCTGCAGAACCATCATTCTTGATATCATCGACTGCAAAGTAAGCATCTGTGGGGATTCCAACCTCTCTAGGCTCCACATCAACAATAAGAAGTAACGGATTGGGTGTGTACTTCTTAAAGACTTCATTGATCTTTAAGTCCGATGGTTTTAATTTGGGCCCGGAGTGGTACCATCCTATCAACTTTTCTTTTGCATTGATCTTCTTGAACATCTCACCCATTGTGTCTATGAAATTGTGATCTAAGAACCAAACACTTGTGTTTTTCTCGTCCTCCTCGAATGGAATAGCATACGAGTTTGTAACAGTTATCTCGTCATTCAAAGTTTCGCCCAAAATGACTCCGACAACTCTTTTCTTAGTGTCTTTCGAAACACGGTTGTAGTGGTCGACAACGGATAGCAACACCAAAGGTGCCACAGAAACGGTCTTATTCAAGAAAGTGGATTCGCTCATTGGCAAGTGTAATGAAACTATTATGTGTTCAACTTTTTTGCCTCTGGAAATAGTCGTGCACAAGCAAGGATTAAAAAAGTGGAATCCAGTATCATCTCACAATGTTCGGTCAGATAGTGATTGGTCCACCAGGAGCGGGGAAGTCGACCTACTGCCATGGTATGCACCAGTTCATGAATGCTATTGGGAGAAAACTGTGTATCATAAATTTGGATCCAGCAAATGATAAGTTACCTTACCCAAACTGTGCACTTGACATACGAGATTTCGTGACGCTAGAGGAGATAATGGAAGAGTTGAACTTGGGACCAAACGGTGGTCTTATGTATGCCTTGGAATCTTTGGATAGAGACGGGATCGATGTTTTTATTGAGAAGATAGATCGCTTAGTTAAGGAGAAGAACTATTTAATCTTTGATTGCCCAGGTCAAGTCGAACTATTCACACATCATAATGCATTATTCAAAATATTCAAGAAGCTTACACGACTGAAAAGGTTACGGTTATGCGTGGTTTCACTCGTTGACTCAATTTATTTGACCAGCCCAGCCCAATATGTGTCAATATTGTTGCTCAGTTTAAGATCGATGCTCCAGTTAGATTTGCCGCATGTGAACGTAATTTCTAAGATTGATAAGCTCAAGCTGTACGGTGAACTTCCATTTAGACTTGACTATTACACAGAAGCTGACAATTTGCATTATCTCAAACCTCACTTGGATAAAGAATCAAACTCAGTATTGGGCCAGAAATACGTGAGGTTAACTGAATTGATCGGTGAGTTGGTGAGTGATTTTGGCTTGGTATCGTTCGAAGTACTTTCTGTGGAGAATAAAAAGAGTATGATTAGCTTGTTGAGCTTGATTGATAAAGCCAATGGATACAGTTTTGGCAGTGAAATAGGAGGTGATTCAATCTGGAGTGAGGCAACTAGACAGGGAGGTTTAATGGGCCACCAAGAAGTAGATATTCATGAGAGATGGATAGAATTCAAGGATAAATATGATGCGCAGGAGTTAAAGGAGCAGAATGAGTTCATGGAAGGAGAGGATGAAACGGATGATTTTCCCATTACTGAAGACGAGGAGTGGGAACGAGCATTAGCTGATTGGGAGCAACTGAGAGGAGGTTCTGGCTCCTTTCAAAGACTGAATTAAGGGAAATAAAAAAATCACCTCATGAACAAGAGAACCAATATATAATACAGGAACCAGAAGCACCACTAGCGTGTTGGACAATAATATAGGAATACATTATATCTTCTCAATTCATTTTTAATATATATCGATAATTTGACACAATGCGAAGAACAATTGGAAAAGCTCGGGTTTAAACGCCATAGCTAATCAGCTTCTCAAACCTGCGATTGATACGAATACTACACCTTTATACCTTGAATATTTGTCTTATGAACTACTCAAATCATTGACTTCGTGAACTTGATGACCTACGTTTAGATAATTCTGAATGCCATTAATTACGTTAAATTTAAGTTAGGAGAATTGAACTGTCAGCGAAGGAATTTGAAAAGTCTGAATTCCTCAAAAACCCCAGAATCTTTTCATTCCCTGGATATTCTCTTTAATGAGCTGTCTGGAAGGCTTCTCAAAAATAGCGTCGATTTCTTCCAATGTCTTACCCTTAGTTTCTGGCATGAACATAATTTGGTAGAAGAAACCGAGGAAGGCGATACCACCATAGAAACCAACGGTTAAACCAGTGTAAGTCATAGCAACCTTCATTCTGTTGAAGTTGTAAGTGACTGTGAAAGCCCACAAATACAACATTGCGGAACAAACTGTCATACCTTGTGATCTGGTGCCGATGGAAAATGATTCTGCAGGAACAACCCATGTCAAACAGGCGTAACTACCAAAAAATCCCATGTACAAGATAAGACCGGTCAAGTAAACACCCTCAGCAGCTGCCAAATGGGTCTGAAGGTTAATCGAATACCCAACACCAACTAACACCAAACCAATGAAGAAACCCACAAGGTTGTAACCCCAAACACGGCGACCGAACTTGTCCATGTACAAAATTGCTGGAATAGTACCAATGAGCAAAGAACCACCACCGACTAACGACATGAAAACAGAGTTCTTGGTCGTGAATCCAATTCTACCCATCAAGTTGGACAAGTAGTACATAACGGCGTTAATACCAGTCAACTGACCCAAGGAGATCATGATAACACCGTACACCAAAGCACGGCGGTTTCTTGGAACTGTAACCAATTCGAACCAGTTAGCGGTTCTCTTCTTAGTAAGACGAATTTCTCTCTCGGTTTCGGCAGCTTGGATCATTTGAACAAATTCAATCTTACTGTGTCTGTCCTCGATGTCTCTCAATCTCTCAAAAACGTTGAATGCTTCCCCAATCTTGCCTCTGAAAACCAAGTAACGAGGAGACTCAGGTAAAAAGAAAAGACCAATCAAAACAATAGTTGAGAACACCAAAGAAGAACCCACCATGTAACGCCAGCCACCTTTAACTTCGTAGAAAATAGCGGCAATAGCGTAACCCATGACTTCACCAAGAGCAATACTGAGTTGGTAAAGGGAAACAAGACTACCACGCTGGTTACTCGGAACAGACTCACTGATGTAAACACCAACACCACCACCCTCGATACCAACACCAACACCCAAAAGGAATCTACCGGCGTACATCACATCTCTAGATTTGTTGTTGTTGAACAAGCCATTGGCCAACTCCTTTGGAATTGGAGCAGCAGCACACATAATCGCACCGATGGTATACAAGACACAAGAGACCATAAGCGAGCTCTTACGGCCAAGTCTCTGCAATGGTGTAAGCAAAATCGAACCAGCAACCGCACCCAAGGGCATAAGAGAAGAGACCAAAGAGTTTTGGTGACTGTTGAAATGTAAAGATTTATCCATACCAATGGAAGCACCAGAAATCAAAGACTGGTCGACACCAGAAAGAATACCACAGAACGCGGCGAAAATACCCAAAACCTGAACCAATACTTTCGGTGAGACACCTAATGGGAACTCTAATCTCTTAAAGTTTGTGGCAAAGCTGCTGCTGTTCTGTTTTACTTCTGCGCCCATAGCAGCATACTTCTCGAATTCTGCATCAAAGTCGAATTCAGAACCAAACTCTAAGCCCTCGACGTGCTCATATTTAGGTTTCACCTGCTTTGCGTCCTCTCCATCGCTAGAAAACAACCCGTTTTTTTCAATAGAATCAGTAGACATAGTTGCTTGTTATTATAAAAGTATATGCGGAAATGAACCTGCTTTTATATCTTCTTCGAACGATTTAATTCAAAAGACACGAAAAGCAGAAAAGCAATTCGGATTAATTTTTATCCTGCAGAGTCAGTCCCCGGTGGGGAAAAAGTATGGAGTACGTTACACAAAAAATAAATTGAGGTGTTTGTGTCGGAAGTACGGCAAAATTTTCTAGAAGTACTCAACTGTCGTGAGAGTAGTCAATTCGTGGAATGTTTGGCCCTGGCTAAGCTGAAACATTCCTGAGATCTTGTTCCCTTCTTGAGAGTTACCTGAATCTCTCCGGTTTATTTTTTTAACTCTTTGCTTGAAAGTTTACTAGTATTTATTTTCGTGAGTTCTGCAGCGGAATATTGTTCTGGTGACGGAATATTGTTTATCCACCTTCCCTATGAAGCCCTGCTCAACACCCCCATAGAACACTGAATATAGATAACCCTTATGCGTTCATTTGATAGACTTCTGGGGGTATGTAATTATGGTTTAGGGACCAAATGTGGCTAATGTATGCGCATTTTCCCTGTTTCTCCCTTCTCGACTACCCATCAACACCAACACGAGATAGCTCAACATTGCGGATATGCTTTTGTGTAGGAAAAAAAGTTTATAGCGTCATTCGATTCGATTGGACAGGCGGCTTTGCTGGCCTATTAAACCTGCGAAAAAAAAAAGGCTCGTGCTATATTACTAGTATATCCAAGCTACTAGAGTATATCTATATTTGGACTTATATGACAAAGCTACAATCATCATAATTAAATCTGGTTGGTCCGGATTTGCGAAACCGGAGCCTCCACCCGAAATAATTTTTTCTCCTGTTGGGGGTTTTCCATTTTTGTGTATTAGCATAGCGGAAGGCGCATTAGGAATGTGGAGGTTCCATGTGTGGGGTTTTACAAAGTAGCTTACTAATACCTTGCAAGTAAACCAACATTTCGTGCGCTTACCCCACTTATCCTCATTAATATATACCTCACTTAGAGCTAAAACGGCGGTGAATATTTGGCTTATAACCGATAGGAATAATTATCTTACATTCCGATCATATACGAAGCACGATAATTATCGCTTTTTAAAGAAACGATATGTTGGTCACCAGAAGTCCTCTAGTCCAGCTTTTTTGATCTCATGTTTTTGAAGGGTCGTTGCAAGTTGATGTTTGTGAGTCCTTAACTAACAATCCTGTAAGTTAAGGTTAAAACTGTAAAATTTTGATATGTAAACTATCGTGCAATTTTTTCGGGATCTTCCGCTGCGAAGATCTCGCACTACTTTTTTGATTTAATTATCTGCAAGAAAAGCCTCAAGAAGGCTTATATACGCTCTCCACTTTCCCCAGATACCTCATGCATATAGTTATCCACCTATCTACTCTGCAAGCAATTAATAGCAAACTTGATTTCATTTCCTTAAGCACATCCCTAATTTATTCAATGGATTATTCGATGTTTTGTCACTTGTAGACCTAACAATTTCACCTTGTTTTATTATGAGTTCAGACGTTGAGCACATTACGAACCCCGCCTAAAAAAATTGGGGGCATGGGAATACTTGAAGCCCTGTCATTTTCCGGGGAAATACAAGGAGAAATACAAGGGGACCTCATAAAGGAATGTAATCAATACTTTGGTGTACTCTCATAATGTTCTGATACAAGTCAAAGAATCATACCAAAACATACTTTTCTGTCTATTGCGTTTTCTTGACATCTACTAGATTTCTTCTCAATAGCTTTATTCAAACTGAAAATCGGAGGTTTCCATTTCATCATGGATATCGGCATGTGTCTCCGAACTTACGAGTATTTACGACTTTCACGGAGTTATAAGGTATTGCTAAATTTAGTTGTTCCCAAAATTGGAGGTAGTTCCTAAAAACACGATACATCATCTTAATTGTTCTCGTGAAGATGATACACGTGTGCTTTAACTTTGGATTTCAGCCCCATTCATCCCATTTAATATTAGTAGTTAACGAGAGGCTTTTCTGGTCTCACGCCCAACCCAACTCCAAAAAAAACCTGTAGAGTAATTGACACGTGAATAATCCCTCGTGATGTATTTCAATTTTTGTGCGTTTCATATATTTAATTTAACATAGAAGCATCGATGTCAACAGCGCAAGCCGATAAAGTGGTAACTGGACAGATCGAGGCTGCTATAGACTTCTTGATATCTAAGCGAGATGAGTTAATCACGCAATTAAAATTGCTCCAAGAGGTCGAAGATGGTTTAAAAACTGTCAACGACACCGCGATGATCTACTTAGGAGATGGATACTTTGTTGAAAAAACGAAGGAAGACGCCAAAGAGTTCTTGGATAGACGAGCCGAATACTACAATAGACTGCTAACCGATTTAAATATGCGTATATCGGAGGCAAAGAAGACATTAAAGAACTTGGTTGAGTTGACTGAGTTGAGTGAATCCAACACTCCTAAAGATCAGGATGGAGAATTTCCATTAATGGACATTGTTGAAGAGTTGGACGATGAAGGAAATGTTGTTAGCGCAAAGGTGAATAACGAGATCTACGAATTACCTCTGAACTTGGCCTCGACGGTAAAACTGGAAATTGAGGACTCTAACGACAATTTCGAAATCATCAACCACGATACTGACTTGAAAAATAGCAAAACAGACAAAGACAATCTTTCATTTAGTTCAAATTCTGAAAAAAGCAACTCGCATATCCCGGAGAAAATGTCAACATCTGTGCCAGGTATTGATGAAGACCAAATTGCTGAGCTTCTCGAAGATATGGAAATTGTGGCCAAAACACCAGCTCCGAAGTTTGATCAAAATGAACTTTTGGCTCAAATTGATAACTCAAAGATTCTGCCCGGGGATAAGAAAAAGCTCAAAAGCATATGCATGGATGAATTTAAAAAATTAGAGGACCTTGATGATGATATAAACGCGTCAGAAGTATGCGACAACTCACTAGATGAATCTAAGGGTAAAAAAAGGCTGGACTTTATAGCAAACATAATCAAGGAAAACAATTTAGAGTTCCCGGACGAACACGAGGAAAGTTTTCAGCAGCAGTCTAATGACAACATGACTGGCTTTGCATCTAGCACTCCATCACAGAGACTCGCAATTAACAAGGATGATATCCTCGAATTGGAGCTTCTCGCCGATGACTTTAACGATTCGGCTGATAATTCACAGCAAGTAGGGGACTTCGAGGATTGGGATTTCGAATTCTCCGAGGAAGATGACGATGACGATGACGAGTATGCTGACATGATGTTGTACGAAACCGGAGCATCTTATGGAGGCGAAGCGGTTAATAAAGCTATCTGGGAAACTGCTATGAAATTAAGACAAAAAAAGGCGGAGGAACAAGCCAGGCTGATGAGAGAAGTAGAGCTCCTGGAATCTTCCAAACCAAAGAAAACTGGAGGGAAATCAGTTCGTTTCGCTGAGACAATAGATGTCAAAGAAATCGAGAACATAAGTGAGTTCACAAAAACGATGGAGTACGGCCCAAAAATGAGTTTGTTTAAGCAAAGACGCGGTATCGACGGATCGGATAGTTCACCAAGATCAATAAAGGTTATACCGCAAGAAACTGCAAAAACTTTCAAGACCTCCAACATGCTGGTTACTGATAAATCATTGGACCGGAATCAAATTATAGGGGATCTGATTGAAGAAATTGAGAACAAAAAAATATCCAGATTTAAGAGTAACAGAATGGGTTTTCATACTTCAAAGAGTGATCAGAGCCAACTTTCAGTCCATTCTGAACAGAATATTCAATCTGGTACTGTAGAGAAACAAATTGAAGACTCCGAAATTGTGGAAAGCATTTCATCCGATATAGTGGAAAGAAATGCAGATGAAAGTCCTAAACTTCCACAAAAAACTTCAATTTCTCAAAATCTAAACGATAAGCCCCGAAAAGTATCAAGATTTAAAGCACAAGCTAATCAAAGAAAACCACCCCATGATGCCGAATATAACGATACCTTAAAATCTGATGAATTTACTATAAAAGAATCAAATCATCCAACGCTCGGAAACCCAAATGAAAGCGTGTTAAAAATTTTAGAGGTATCCGAAACTAGCACACGAGGCATAGAAGATTCCAGTGCAGAAAAAATTGAAGAAATAAGAGGGAATGTGTCAAACTCCGATACCCGCAATCAAACTTATGAAGTAAATGAAGCCACTTTCGACCACCATCTGGCTCAACAGGATATGGACACTTTAGCCAAAGCCTATGTCTTAGGACTTTATGACGATGACATAATCACAGAGGGTCCTGTTGTGGATAAATTGAGTGATTTCGAGGTTTTGAACAGGATGATCGAATCGATGCCTCAAAAAGAAGTCCCCAAACCAACGAAAAATTCAGATAGACAGACTGATGATGAGGTGGATGAAATTTTGCCCTCAGAAGAATATGGTTTGGATTCAGATGATGAGAATGGACCTGTTATGGTAGATGAGATCATTGAGCACCAAACTGAATATGATGAAGACGATATTGAAGCTATGGACGAAGAGGTCTCTGACTCCGTGTTCCACCAAGGTATAGTCAATGAATATCACAGATTGAGACAAAAGGTGATTCACAATGCCAACCCTTCGGGTTTTCGCAAGTCAGAAGCGGAGATGGAATTTGAACCAATCGATGAGAACGGAAATACTATCAAGGTGAGTAGGTTCAAAGCGGCAAGGGCGGCTCATCTCAAATAAATAGAAGTGAGTACATTTTACAGTATGAGAGCGTGGAGTTCAGTTTCTAGTATAGAACAATGAGTAATAAATACGGGGGTAACAGTAAATTATATATTCAATTATGATACTCCGAATGTATTTTTTGGCTATCTTTAGCACCCTTGAAAAGAGCTTCTTGTGTCAACTTCTTCAACACAAATGAAGCTTTGCGTCAGATTCGTGAACGAATTTTCGTTTAGTTTTGTGGAAACCCCCACTCCTGTAGGAAGTTGCCCCACTCCGCACTTCTTATGCCCTATGTGTAGGATACCCCGGAAAGCACATTGGGGTTTCTTGCCAAACTCCGAAATGAAAACGTTTTTTGCAGCTACCCGTGGAAAGAATGTTTTTTTGTGTTATCAAAAAACTTTAAGGTTGAGTTCCGGTCGGAAAAATTTCGGCTACCTTTAATCACGTTTTTGTCGGTCTTTTGCCGGTCAAAAATATTATGGCAAATCGTGATTTTTACCGGAACTCGTATTGAGAAATTTGTGTCTAGTGGGGAGCAAAAATCGGCAGATATGGAGTTTACAGCTCCGCCGGATCCCATCATGGGGTAACCTGCATGAGGTTTATCTAAACATATAGAGACTATCTAATGAACGAGCTCTCATATAAAAGAAGAAGGCCGGTGGTATTGGAAGTTTCAGGTAGACCCTTTTCTCCTCAAATACCTTCCCCTCCATAGATTTATGTTTCTTTTCGGGAACGTTGGCTGTCCATATTTTTTTGGCAGGTTTTCTACACTCAACAAAACTGAGGCAAATATATAAGAGCTCAAATTTCTACGCGCTCAATTTAACAATTCACTAACAATGTCTGCCCTCTTGAAGCAAAGAGTTAGATACGCGCCTTATTTGAACAAGCTTAGAACTGCTGACCAATGTGTTGAACTTTTCAAGCACGGTCAGACTCTTGGTTGGTCAGGGTTCACTGGTGTGGGTACTCCGAAGGTTATTCCAACCGCTTTGGCTGACCACGTCGAGGCCAACAACTTACAGGGTAAATTACAATTCAATTTGTTTGTGAGTGCCAGTGCCGGTCCTGAGGAGTCTAGATGGGCTAGTAACAACATGATCATGAGAAGGTCTCCTCACCAAGTCGGAAAGCCAATTGCCCAGGGTATTAACACTGGCCAAATTTCTTTCTACGACAAGCACTTGTCTCAATTCCCCCAGGACTTGGCTTACGGTTTCTTGACTAGATACCGTACTGACAACAAGATCTTGGACTACACTGTCATTGAAGCTACTGCTATCACTGAAGATGGTTCCATTGTTCCAGGACCAGCTGTTGGATCTTCCCCAGAATTTGTGCAGGCAGCTGAAAAGATCATCATTGAAGTTAACACCAACACTCCTTCTTTTGAGGGAATTCACGACATTGATATGTTGACCTTGCCACCATTCAGAAAGCCATACCCACACACCACAGTTGACTACAGAACAGGTATGACTGCAATCCCTGTGGACCCATCTAAGGTTGTTGCTATCGTCGAGTCCACCACCAGAGATAAAGTTCCACCTAACACCCCATCTGATGAATCCTCGCGTGCTATTGCCCAAAACTTGATCGAGTTTTTGGAGCAGGAAGTTAAGCATGGCAGAATTCCAGAGAACTTGCACCCACTCCAATCCGGTATTGGTAACATTGCTAACGCAGTGATTGAAGGTCTTTCTGAATCCAACTTCAAGGACTTGACTGTGTGGACTGAGGTGTTGCAGGACTCCTTCTTGGACTTTTTCGAGAGTGGTTCATTGAGCCACGCCTCGTCCACCTCCATCAGATTGACTGAAAAGGGTTTCGAGAAGTTTTACGAGAACTGGGACGAGTACACTAAGAGATTAGTTCTCAGATCGCAGACTGTTGCTAACAACCCTGAGATTATCAGAAGATTGGGTGTTATTGCTATGAACACCCCAGTCGAAGTGGACATTTACGGACACGCAAACTCTACCAACGTGTTGGGATCTCGTATGTTAAATGGTTTGGGTGGCTCTGGTGACTTCTTGAGAAACGCCAAGATCTCTATTATGCACACTCCAGCTGCAAGACCATCGAAGACTGACCCAACTGGTGTTTCTTGTATTGTCCCAATGGCCCCACACATTGACCACACTGAGCACGACTTGGATGTTGTCGTCACCGACCACGGTTTGGCTGACTTGAGAGGTTTGTCTCCAAGGGAGCGTGCTCTTGTGATCATCAAACAGGCTGCTCACCCTGACTACAAAGACCAATTGCTTGACTACTATAACCGCGCTCTCTTCTACTGTGAGAAGAAGAAGTCTTTGCACGAGCCACAGATCTTGAAGGACGTTTTCAAGATGCACATGAACTTTGAGGAAAACGGTACCATGAAGTTGGACTCGTGGGACAAGAAGTTTTAAATAGGTAATAAATCAATGATAGATTCATTTCGGCTCCATATAAGATGTATTACGAGTGTTGGCGCACTTTTTTTAAATTTACGACTGAATCAATGGTCATTCTATTTCGACCAGGTTGTATATTGAGGAAATTTATGAGTGTACAAACAATTGAAAGTTGAGCTATCAATTTGACAAGCTTGTTTTCCATTTAGTAGGGGGGGCTCTTGTAGACAGACGAGCTCCTAAGTTTTGGGCTCTTCTCCACTTTCATTGTGCACCAGCTGATTTTTTCACAACAATCTTCCCCTCTTTTATTTTCGATGTCTTCACTTTACTCCCCTCTTTTCGCTCCCCTCACACGGCTGATAAACACGCGTTTTTTAAGCCGTTTTTCGGTGTTTGATCACGTGATTATGTAAAATGAGAATCAAGATATTTATAAAATTTACCTAGTTTTTGTAAAATTGTTATTGCATTTTAAGTTAGATTGTTAATTATGGATAAATAAAACCTACAGACTTACTGGACATCAATATAGACTTGGCTGTAACTTCGAGGAAGCTTCCCAATATGCGTACGTAAAAGCGGCCTTCGGTCACATTAAGGTAGACTCTTGGTTATTGACTAGTAGTCCATGTCTCATTATAATTATTGAATTTGGCCTTCAAAATTAAAACCAGACTGTAAACTCAAAAATCTTCTACTAGGAAATTAAAACTAGTATCTTGGATATTCTCTATTTTGCAATTGGGGAATTATGCCTGGTTTGTTTACTGCTGTATTTGTAATAGTACCTCAATATTGATTAATGAAATTAATGATGCCCAAGGAGTTAATAAGATCTGGCAGGAGTCAGCATTTAAAGCTCCCCATCTATCGGAGTTTCTTTGGGTAGACTGTTAAGCCATCATTTTAGTCATGTGATCTATCAGGTGAAAAATGAAATACTAGCACATTAATACCCTACACCTAACTTGCAGGTCTCACAGCATACATTTCACTATTGAACCAGGATGTCTCTCAATGAAACTTCTCAGAGAATGTTCTATATTCCCGGTTTCCTAATACAATTTTCACCTCACTTGATCCTAAACACTCGTTCGCACTCACTTTAATCTACATGTCTTTCCTTAACCCACCTCTTCTATTGTCTATAAATTTGTTCCAAGCACTTTCGAACGCCAAAACTTCGACAGCTTGGAGAGGGCGTATCTCACCAGTTTCCATACGCCGGAACTGAACACTCCCCTGATTAATTGCTTCAAAGAAGAAACCTGAATTGTTCTGCGTACTATCAGAACCAAGTTTTTCCTCAAATCCTTGTCCTTTACTATCTCCTTAATTGACTTATCCTGATACTTCTGGTAGAGCTTTATTCTGAACTGCAAAGGAAGCGTGCTGATGAGTGTGATCTTGTCGTTCACAGACAAATTCTTACGGAAGTGTCGTGAGTAACCTGATCCCAGCACACTGAGGATTTTTTTAGCAACGAAGTAGTCAATAATTGGCTCATAAAGTTTGTTGAATTGCTTTAGTTGTTTGCTTACGATGTTTTGCACCTTATTTGGATTTTCACCACCCACATACATTCTGAAGTCCCCAAGATAGGAAAGGCGGGTGATTTGTTCGTATAATTGGCGTTCTGTGAACTCATCACCTTCTAAAAGAAGTATGGAGAGGGTAGTTGCATTTTTTAAGTTGTATTGGTTCAAAAATTTGACCATTTTCTCATCATCCTTGATAAAATTTACCGGTTTATGCAAGCGCCCGGCAAAGTATAAGGAAGACCACTCGCTGAGGTCGAGCAACAGTGCATTTGTAGACATAACTCCGTACTTTATAAGGCGATCTCGCACTGTGATAAAAGGGTTGAAATAGATTCCGTTGTTGCCCTGGATCAACTTAATGATCGACAACGACTTGATAGGGTAGTGGTCTGGAAATTGCTCCAAGTTACGCTTGTGAAAAGTTTCGTTGTTCTCCACGATGTTGATAAAGTCTATTTGTGGCTTGTCAGACTTGGAATACCCATCCTGTGGGAAGACCCCTGATCCATATCCAATCGAAACCTTGATTGGTGCTTGGAATTCACCGGCTACTTCCTCTAGTTGTTTCTGTTGCTCCTTTGCAAGTTCGTCATCGAGATCTAACTCTTGATTTCCTGCAACGAAACTCTTGGGAACCACCAATTTCTCTAGTCCCCGAAATCCTTCACTGATAATCGGCTGGTAAAGTTTATCCGAGTAGGGAGTGGTAGTCACCTTCGCAGGTTCACCAGCTTGGAAAAGCGCAGTATCCACGTATGGATGACTGGGAGCCATCCGACGCACGACTGTGCCGGTGAATCGCATTTGCACTAGCCTACACACAGCCGTCGTGGAGTACATGTCTACAAAAAAAACCACGACTAAGTTTCTCAAGTCGTGTGAGATCTACATCACGTGAAAAAGATTTTAAATACACGTGTTAGAAAACGTGACTTTATCATGGGTGCACGTGTATAGTCACCTTACGTAACCCGCTCACCCGTAACCGGTGCATAGAACTGTGACTAACTTTTTTTTCAGCATACCATGTCCCAAGTGTACAGATCTACGCGCTCTTCGGAGCCTCAAACCCACTCTTTCGAAGATGTCGTGATGACAGGGTTAGCCAAGGATGGTGGTTTGTTTTTACCTTCTGTTATTCCAAAGTTGCCTTCTTCCTTCTTGCAGGACTGGAAGGACTTGTCCTTCACTGAGTTGGCTTTTAACATTCTCAGAATCTACATCGCGGAGTCGGAGATTCCCGACGCAGACTTGAAGTCTTTGATCGACAGATCTTACTCGACATTCAGAACTCCTGAGGTGACTCCTTTGAAGCAGATCGACTCCGACATCTACTTGTTGGAGTTGTTCCACGGTCCTACCTACGCTTTCAAGGATGTTGCCCTTCAGTTTGTTGGTAACTTGTTTGAGTACTTTTTGACCAAGAGAAATGCTGCAAAACCAGAAGGTGCTACTAGAGACACTATCACAGTTGTAGGTGCTACTTCTGGTGACACTGGTTCTGCTGCAATTTACGGTTTGAGAGGCAAGAAGGACGTTTCGGTGTTCATTTTGTACCCCACCGGCAGAATTTCGCCAATCCAAGAAGAGCAAATGACCACAGTTGAGGACGCCAACGTGCACACTCTCTCCGTTAAAGGTACGTTTGACGACTGTCAGGATATTGTCAAGCAAATTTTCGGTGATGAAGAGTTTAACAGCAAGTACCATGTTGGAGCTGTGAACTCCATCAACTGGGCGCGTATTTTAGCCCAACAGACATACTACTTTTACTCCTACTTCCAGTTGCAAAAGTTGACTGGTGGTGCGAAGGTGAGATTTGTTGTTCCTTCTGGTAACTTTGGAGACATTTTGGCTGGATACTATGCCCAGGAAATGGGCTTGCCAGTAGACAAGTTGATCATAGCCACCAACGAGAACGACATTCTCGACAGATTTATGAAGACTGCCAGATATGAGAAGAACGAGACCAAGGCCGGAGAAGATGCCGTGAAGGCCACATACTCACCTGCCATGGATATTCTCATTTCTTCTAACTTTGAGAGATTGTTGTGGTATCTCGCACGTCAAAATGGCGATGACTTGGCTGCAGGTGCAACCTTGAACTCGTGGATGAAGCAGTTAAAGGAGACTGGATCTGTTTCTGTTCCTGAATACGTCATTGAGAGGGCTAGAGCCACTTTCGGATCCGAGAGAATCGACAACGATGAAACTGTTTCAACCATTAAGGACATTTACACCACTACTCTGGACAAGTATGTCTTGGACCCACACACTGCAGTTGGTGTTGCAGCCACCAAAAGATTCATGTCCCAGGACAAGAGCGATGTCAAGTACATTTCGCTTTCTACTGCTCACCCAGCCAAGTTCTCTGAGGTTGTGAACAAGGCCTTGGACTCCTTTGACAACTACTCTTTTGAGAAGGATGTGTTGCCTGCTGAGTTGAAGGCTTTGGGCACCAAGGAGAAGAGAATCAAGTTGATTGACGAGGCTTCTTTAGAGAAGGTCAAGAAGGCTATCATTGACGAGTTGTAAATAGTAGTACAATCTGAATCCAGATCAACGAGTTGATACACTGATAAATCCAAAGAATTTCCCAAGCTAATTTGAATAGCAAAGTTTAGGTGTATAGTGAAATTGCGCTATCATGCAAAGGAAGGTAGTAAAGAAATAAGAACTGAATCGAAAACAAAGAGATACAGAGAATTAGTGGAAGAAAAGTGCAAACTGTGCCTCGTAATTTTTACTAAAGTTGTAATACAGTTCCGCTCCGTTCAATACTTTAGCGGCTGGATCAGTTTAAAGGTTGTATTCTGTTTCTATTCCAGCATAGTAGGACTCCATCTTTAGGTTTGTATTTATACTTATTCTCATTGAGATTGTGAATTTGATCTAACTGTCAAGTGCCCTCACAGTGTTCATTGCATATTGTTTATTTTGAAAGCTGAACTTTACACACAAAGCATTTGGTTTTTAGTTCGGTCTGAATAGGGGTTTGTCTTTTTCATCAATTAAGAGTATGAGTATTGAGTATTTTTTTAACTTTCTGTATTATTGCTGAAGAATGTGCTTAAAAGAGCAAAAAATTATTAGTAGTATTTTAAATCTATGAGATAGTCTTTTGATTGAGAAAAGATAAAGGTTAAAGCTGTTCAATAAAATTGACAAATTACAGTGTGAGAAATGCTGTTATACATTCTAAATAACGGACAATTCTTCAAGGTTACGTTCAGTATAGGTACACGTGGTGCAAGCTGGTGAGTTTAAAGGATTTTTTACAAAAAAATAAATGGACGAGATAGGAATCGAACCAATGACCTTCTCCTTGCAAGGGAGACGCGCTACCAACTACGCCACACGCCCAGATGTTAAAAGAATAGTGAATTGAAGAGATACCATAAGTGGAACATAGGTAAAAGAAAGAGATTTCTTGTCTCAATTATTTAGTCTTCATATTGAATCGGCTCAATCATAATCTCGTTAATCTACATGTGGGTTCTTCAGTGATGTGTTCATCACTCAGTTCATCGTAGTCTACTTAAAATTACTCCTGGTTAGCCTTCTTTTTGATTGCCATCTTTCCATCGATCATCTCAACTTCATATCCCACTTCCTCTAAAGTGTTCTGGTCGACAGAGCTTTTCGCCTCCAAGGAAGCAACTAGTTTCTGGTTCTCAGGATTGTTTGCAAGTAAGTAGCGGAGACAGAGAATGGCTCTTTCCTTCATGAAAGGGTTGTTTTCATCGATGATGCAACTAGACAAGATAACCTCAATTGCGTGCAATTCACGGATCTTTTCTTGGACCTCAAACTCGCCCACTACCAAATACGCCAATATCTCTATAATTATAGACTTCACGTGAGCAAATCGCAACTCTCGCTTTCCGCGCTCTTTCAAGGTAATCGGTGGTACTGTTTCGTGTACTTTTTTGAGTAAAGGAGCAATAGAGTCGACCAATCCGTAATGTAAAAAGAACAGCTTTCCCTGGTTATACTGGCATAATTCACTAATGATATCCAAAATAATGGTAGTATGCTTGTGAAGACGCTTATCGTCTGAATTGGTATCGAGTGCATTGATGCTATCTTTTTGGAAATGCCCGTAGAACTCGAATACCCACGCAAGCAAAGGTGTCAACTGGTATTCGTTTTTCCAGTCACTCGCCGTCACCACGATCTGACATAACTGGAGCCACCTTGTGAGAGAGTCATCCAAATTGTTGGAATTCTGTTCAGAAGGCAGCAACAATGTCGTTATCCATTTACCGAAAGCCTCATGTGAGATGATCAGACTAAGGAGCTCCATGAGTACACGATCAGAAGCTGCTAAATTTTCTGTATCAACATCCATATCCTCGTATGCTGAGAGCAAAAAGCTCATTATAGGACTTCTTGTATTAAGAACGTGCGAGAGAAGCACATTGTGGTTGATGTCGATACTTTCAGGGCCTGCTAATAGATGAGAAAGAAACAACAACACAGGGTCCCTTGAGTCTATGGAACTCGACAATACATCACTGACTTTGTCAATAATATCATCGGATACAGAGTAGTTGCGGAAGTTGGCCAAAGCCTCGAAGTAACTAGTGACGCACCGGCTGAAGAAAGCATTCTGGGGAAATGAAGCAAAGCGATGCAAACTTGATACCAATACAGGAATGACGGTATTTGAAATCTCTGTCAGAGCTGTTGGGGCCTTGTTTCGAATTAGAACGATGACCCCGCGAAGGAGCCTAGTGTATAGAATGCTATTTGTGGGTTTGTGAGGGTTTTCTGCTATGATTTCGGAAAGAAGAGACCATTCTGCGTTTTTAGGGCAAGCTAAGAGTCCCGAGATGATCGATAGCGAGGTTTCGAAGGCATTTTCCAGGATGTTTTCGCCTGAGCGAAGGGTGGTTTGGACTTCTATCAAGGTCATCGGAAACAATTTAGAAAATGAATTAGTAACACACAAACTGAATAGATGGAGAAACTGAACAACCTGAGAAAGGAAACAAGTAGTCAACGATAAAGAGTCATTGAATATGAAAAGTGGGAGCTTAAGTGTTTAGTCTGTAGGTACTGAAGAAAATACCGATATTAAAGTTTTTGAAGAAAGCAGATGGGCTTGAAGACTGAGGGGAACCAGTTTGTATTGAACCGACTGAAGACCAGGTAATTTATCGTATTCAGAAACAGATATCCTTTAATCGCTCGCCCTATGACGTATCGGCCTATTTTGTCAGCAAAGCCGACAAAACAGATATACCTCGGTTGTAAAAATGTGGACCGATATACTCCGACTCACAAGACTCTTAAACTGATTGTCAGTTCGTATTATATGATCTTAGTTACCCCTGTCTATTAAGATTGAGATACAATCCAGCATTAACCGGTCAAGTTGCTTACCTCTCTAAATTAAGTTTATTGCACTACGTTTATCATAGTATTGCTCTTCATTGACACTCTTCGTTGACTTCGTCAGATGATTAATCAATTTACTCAGCTCTTCATTGACTTATTTAGTCTATCGCTCAGTCCATCGCTCAATCTCTTGGTCTTTTTTCTTCTTGGCATCTTCGATGCATAGAAGCCAAGTATTTGTCATCCAGTCGATTCGGCTCTAACGTCATGTCAGTGGCATATGATATGAAACGGCGTGATGCCAGAGCCGATATACATCAGCGGTCGTAACCGGATGGGCTCACGTGAAAAGCGAAATTATATTGGATAGGGGTTGATTGACGTTCCTGTCCAATAGTAATTGCTTGTACGATAAGCTCACTCCTTTAAGGTGTGTATCTTAAAGATAAGCTATGGAGTATTTGAGAGGGTGTAGTTGACGGTTCAGGTGATCTAAGGAAAGATACGTTTTGATAAGATACTTTTAAGATACATGATTAGATACTTGATGAGCTACCTGATAAGCTCCTTGATAGGTTGATAAGTTACAAAATAGATATCTTGACAAGTTCATACAAGGTACTTTGGATTTTCTCCATCTGTTCCGATGCTTCATTACGGTTGCAAAGAGCGTTCGCATGTGAAAGCGATCTCAATTCGGACGTTTGGTCATATGCCCTGCGCGGAAATTGCTTGCTTTAGGTGACTTTTTTATGTAGTTTTGTACATATTCCTTTGCTCCGGACCATGGATTGTGACAGCCGGAAGAAAAGGATTCAATAAATAGTTTGCATTTTACTACCACTTGAACTTTGGGACTTGCGCTCTACTACAAGACAGCACCAGGAGCTGACGCAAACTCAAAAAATCTATCACAAAGATTTGTTATCAGAAAAAGAAATTGTCTCAAAAGGGGTACTGAAATCAAGCATCGAATTTGATCATTCCACCAACATGTTTTCCACAATCAAGGTGGTTCCCATAGTCTCGAAATCGGAAATGGACACGGCAAGTCCCGTAAGCTCTATTGTGCGGGGCACACTGGAGGACTTTTCATCAAGGCTGATGAGCAGCAGTGAAAGCGACGAGTGCGACGTGGAGTATCCGCGGAAGAGAAAGGAAGACGGAAGGAAAAAGGTGACGGAGGAGATAGAAAATGGAATATTGAACCAGGAGGCGACTAAAAATGAAGGGTTCACTATCAAAAAGATGTTGAAGAATGACGAGATAGATGGAAGGTTCACTATGAAAAACCAGATCATGGATGGAATGTTGGAAAGCCCAACCAATGATAGAATTTTGGAAAATGCAAATGAAAGGTTGGACAATCATATGTGTGATGGAAGCTTCGGTACGAGGTTACATGCCCAAAACTTGCACGGTCGTCAAAATAATGATGGAGTCGATGTTACATCCAAAAATATAGGCATTCCACAGATTACAGTCAACCACGGATCTGCAAGCCCACAAACTACAAACTCAGAAACATCTAAATCATTCGACCAGAATGAGTTCCTCATGTTGATGGAACCTGTTCCGGTAACTCCCCCGGACTACAGCACACTCCCACCCGGAGGTTGTCCCCGTTTTCCGGTGACCACAACCGAGGCCGGAGATTTTCTCCCTGCATACAAGCCATCCATATACAAGCTCGCGGTGGTGAGCCGTAAAGTGGAGTGGCTCACACCATACGAGCCATGCCCTTCGCGTCTGTGGAAGTGCACTATCATGGAGTTGAACTCGACACAGCTTAATTTCTACTCTGTTCCGAGTTCGCTTGAACCGCAGGTGATTTCTTTGGCAAGTAGCCGGTCCGATAATGGGTACGAACGAAATGAAAAAAGCCGGCGTGATTCGTACCAAGCACTGTCTTTCACGAATGATGGAGACCTCCAGTTGCTCCAGTTTTGCCAAAAAATGCGTTTAATCAGCGAATCGGCAGTAGAGAGCGAAGACGAAGATCGCCGCAGGAGCTCGCTGTCACCTCGCATGTTGCGTTCGTACTCCCTTCAGCACTGTAAATTTGGGATTGCGGCTGACTACACCAAGAGGACCCACGTAATGCGCTTGCGTATTGAGAGTGAACAGATATTGGTGCAGTTTTCCAATGTGCGCGACTTGATTGAGTGGAACACTGCATTGGGCGCAGGACGTGACATTGCATTGGACCTCAACGAGCGTGTGATCCCACGGATTCGCACTGTTCCACGTCGTCGCCGCAACACCACTGGTGGAAGTGTGGCACCGAGTAACAACAGCAGCAGTACCAGTCTCTCGAGCTTTCGCAGACACCGTTCAGGGTCTCTCCAGCCTGGTTTCATGCAGGATGTGGATATGGGTGGGGAGAGTAGTAAGGAAGAGGGTCGTGGTGAGCCGCATGCTCGGTTTAGAGGGAAACTTTCGCGCCTCAGGCTGAAGATTTCCAGTCTGCGTTTGAGACAGCCGGTGGCCCCTCCGGTCCAGGCTTCTAAATCTCCAAGGGGACTCAGGGGTCCAAGCATATTTCATATTGAAGATGGAGAGAGAGAAGGAGAAGGCAGTGAGAGAGAAGGAAATAAAACTGAAAGAAGTGAAACAACTCAAATAGACAGCGAAGAAAATCACCGGGAATTAGACTCAGAGACAGATCTGGAAAGAAGAGTTTCTTTAGACGAAGATCCTTCACAGTTTTTCAATACCTTGGAAAGATCACCGTTCCCCAATGTGGACTCACGGGTGAACTCGCCAACCCCATTTGAATCTCCTCGTATTCCACAAGACAGCGTGTTTTCGCCTGGCTCACCAATTTCGAGACTCCACCACCCAGACTCTTTTTCCTACCCTGCAGACTCCAGTGACGAACACGAGGACCACGAGGACAGCGATTACGAGAACGAGTTTGACCAGATCGAGTCTACGAACGAGAAGTGGGTCCCGCCAATGAGGTACGTACCAGAATTCAAGTACATCCGCAACTGTCTCCGGTGCATCAAGCCGCTTAACTCGGACGAGGCGTGGGTGAGCAGACCTATGGTGAAGCCCGCTCTGATTTCGCCCATGAACATGTCATATCTCCGGAACGTCAAGTACAATCCTTCGAGCAGCACGAGTTTGGCAAGCTTATCCTCTACTGGGAGTGGCAAGAGCAGGAAGGGCAGGTTTGATAACTTTTCGTTGCCGGACACTGCTTTGACCAAGGTACCAAATCATTTTGTGAAGGAGTATACGGTTGGTGCTCACGGATTAATTCCGAAGCAGATTTAGGGGAAATTCAGGTGAAATGATGAAGGGGTGGAATGATAACGCATTGATACAAAAGAATATACGAGACATGGAACCATGGGGATATAGAGAAGACACAAGGAATATATGAAAAATGCATAAAGGAACAATGAAGAAATTTATTGTAGATTGGTGTACGAAGGAGTAATGGGAATGCTAATTTAGATTTTAATGGAATACTTCATGAATAAACAAAAGAACAACATGTTATACACCTAGGTTGTCGAATGTGGAATTCTGTACATGAAGCAAGTATGAAGTTGAGTAATTACGAAAGTTAACAGAGTTTCTCACATCACGCAACCTTCATAATTAAAATAACCTGGATGTGTTGGTTATAATCCAATTTAGATATTTCCTCAACGATACATAGAATTATGCAAAATGTTAGACACATTAATACAAATGTTGACTACAGTATCAGTTATATGAACTCAACATGCGTGAACTGAGATTAAAAAATTAATGTGTAGCTGTAGTAACGGCATGGAGCTTTTTACCAGAAATATAGATACTTGAATCATATGAATATAGTTAAAAACCAGTGTAAACTGATATTCCAATTTATACTTCGACATGGCACCACAGTGCAAATGTGATAACAAAACGAACGTTTCACACACAAAGGTTTGCCACAAGATGGACCAAACAGCGAATACCAAGTGCTCAATTTGACACCACTTGCCGTAATGCCATCCTTAATGAAACCCATTTTTACAGGAAGAAAAAATGGATTCAAATTCCATGTTTGTCTTGTTGCATCAGAAAATGATTTTTAAAGTCCTTACAGGTTTGGGGCTTTTGAGTGGAAGAGAGGGCAAACTGCAACATATTTCTCCCGAGTTACTTCAAAGAGAGAAAACCCTTTTCTTGACAATTGAATCTACATATGCCTACCTTCTGCTTTTTTATAATTATAGGGTAGAGTAAGCACTTAAACGCTGCCCTGATATCTCATAATTCTAACCCTATAAGAATTAAGAATCTCGATAAATCGTTCAGTGGATTACGGAAACAATCTTGTTGGTTTTGGGATGTCTTCAATTAATATAGAGCATTAGAATCTGGGACCTCTTTTGGACCAAAACCACTAGGGAGGAAAAACATACTTTTTAGACAAAAAGATAGAGAGCCAGGAACTGAAAAGCAGCTTGTACTAAATACTAGTTTCAAGGATTTGAAACTCTATTAATGCAGATCTTTGCTCGTTTTTTTTTATTTGGAAGACCGTACTCAATCCTATATCACGTATGTATGCAAAATCCGTGGGAAGTGTTACAGGCACATTTATGATATGTTATCTTACAGAATTAACAATCCAAGTCTAGAATTAAGTCGTATGGGTATCATCATTACTTTACAAAAAGGAATAATTCTAGTACATTTGAAAGTAGGAGGTTTTTGGTGTACCATTCGCACTGGTTCACTCAATGAAAGACAGCATAATACTATTTAAATACTACCACTCGATTATTCTTTCTAACAATGATCACTACTTGAGCTCATGGAAATTCTGTAACCTCTATTACTAAGTTTTAGTGAGGCACTGGATCTAGTTCCAATGCCTCAATTAAGCACATTTTTTATTTAGTGCCTTATTCTTAATCAGAATCTCATTTTTGATGCTTTACTCCCCAACATATTTACAAGTCACCCATTTCTCTCATCACTTAGTATCCATCCCTTCTTTCTTCTCTTCCCTCATTTTCATTCTTCTCACCTCTCCAACTCTCGCCTGAAATGCACCAATCATCACCAGCGTCACCTGGTCCTGGAACATCCCACTCACTGTGTTATACAATGGGTTCTTGAACTTGTACTCCAAGGAGAAATCCACGACACAGCATTCTTGCTTGCCCCTCTTCAATGGGCGGAATTTCCACTCCGATTGCAAATACTCGAAAAGCGAGATGGTTACACTATTTGCCCCCACCTTCTTCTCGGGAACACACTGAAGATCGCATTCAAACACCTCATCAAACTGTTTCCACCCAACACGAAGTCCACCCTTGGTCGGAATGCCATCTTTCCGGCCCGTTATGAAAGATTCTTGCACAAACGGTACAAACTTGCTGTAGTCATCGACACGCGATACGACCTCATAGACTTCGGAAACAGGTGCATCGATGACGCGTGACACCCGGTGGGTCTGAGGCGTGAATGGCAGCGAGAGGAAAGTGCGCAGTCCTACAATGTGTTTCCCTGCGGGAGAAATACGGCGGATGCTTCGCACACCAATCATGATTTTTTGAGAAAGTTAATTCAAAGATCATTGATGATTGAGGGAGAGGAAGAAGTAGGGTGATCTGGACTACTTCAGTATAATACGTGAGGTCGTTGATTCTTATAAGAATAGGCCTACTAATCGAGAGTGACAAGGATATATAAGTGAGGTAGTTGATGGTGATCTTTAGTATAATCTTGTTAAAAACCGATTAACGTTAAGTGTACTACCATAAAGAGTGTGGTTCTATGCACATGAATTTTCAGTGGTACCGTCAAAGTGTTGGAATCACCCGGGAAAGAACTGTGAGTGAATAGGCGAATTATATCCATATTTGGGCCATACACATTAGTTGAGTTTGCTAAGGGTGTATCAAACATTTGTATTTTGTTGTCATACCTTTCGTGACATGGCAACTCAGTTACTGATGTACTAGTTCACAACACATTCCACCATAAATCAGATTTTCAATCAGATCACAGTCGTTCAGCGATGCGTTTGGGGTGCACGGTCCATAAAACTAATGAGCAGTTCGCACCTTAATTGATTATAACAAAGTCACTTCCACTTATCCCTACTCAAACCACCCTTTTTCACAGTACCTTTGTAGATCAGAACAAATTGGTTTTACCAGCCCTGCACTCAGTCATCGTCAACATCAGACCCTAGTATCCATTCAATCTTCAGAATTACTACTTCATCACTCTATAAGGCAAGTCCAGTCTACATTAACGAGTTTGCTCTTCACTGACAACACTGACTCAATCAGTAAAACGTCAGCTCATCGCTCAGTCATATCACTCAGTTATTCTTTAATTAACATACATTGACATATACACACGCTTAGTTAGCACGGGTGTAGATAGCCTGCTTGGAGTGCTTCAAGATTGGGGTGATGATACCGTCGGACTCCAACTGTCTGAGGGCAACTCTGGCAATAGAACCACCAATCTTAAGTCTGTCAACCAAGACGGAGACAGAGACGAACTTGTAGGTTGGGACCTCCTTCAAGATTCTGTCGTACTTCTCCTGGTCCAAGATGACAACGTGCTGGGCCTTGTCCTTAACCTTACCCTTGTTCCACTTTTTCTTACCCTTCTTACCACCGGCCAAAGCAGCGGCAGCCTTAGCAGCCTTGGTTTGTTGAATCTTTGGAGCCATTCTATATTGTTAGTATTGTCAAAAGACGGGGAAACGACTATGCTAGGCAGTTTTCTCTGATCAGCTGAAAATTAGCTAAGAGAAACACATGGACTGTGTAATAACTGGTAAATAGCAACTGCTATCCACAAGTATCTTGATATTGGTAATTAAGATCACTGTCTGCAAATCAACAACATCTATGTTGCACATGTAACAGTATCACACGTATTCCACAATGTAATTATATTCGCTCTTTATCGTCGATGTGTGCTTTCGCGTCTAGTCTTCCAGCTTATGGTCGTCACATACTTGCTTGATTCTTAGTGTACAACAAAAAAAGAGAACTCTTGTATCCGTATTTTGTAAAAATTTTCGGACAGTACAACGCAGGAGGAAAAAACTTTTCGGTCACGTGCTACAACGAAGAAGTATCATGGAAAAGACATATTACAACACACGTGATTACATCACGTGTAAAGGGCACGAACCCTGTGTGGCCTTTTTTGCGATGATCAGGTCTCCGAACAACAGAACAGCAAATATGGCCAAGAGAGTAGCAGATAGCCAGATTACCAAGGACGGCCCTGTAAACAGCGACGACGAGGATGGAAATCTGGGCGTACACGTGGCTCTGTCGGATGTGATGGCCAAGAGAAAGATCCTCAAGCCTAGGGCAAAACGCCAACAGCCAGGCACTTTTTCTGGTGGCAATGCCTTTTCTGGATTCAACGGAGCATCAACCTTTAACAATGGCTTTAGTGGTGTGGAAAGCAAGAGTAATGGATTGAACAACGGTGAAAACAGCACCGAAAGAGACAACAAAGTGAAGGCATTGAACGACAAGTTCGTTGAAAGTATTACGCGTGCTAACGTACCGGGTACAGTGGCCAACTTTACTGAATTGGCCAAGAAGTACATCACATATTACGATTCAATTGTGAATAAATCGAATGAGATCAACTCAACCGAGATTAAATCAAACGAGGCTGTTAGGCCAGACGCACCTAAAAATGCATTTTCGTTCTTGACCAAAAGTACTCTGGGTCCTGTTAACTTTGGTGCCAATACTGACACAGCAAAGCCCTCTACTTCTGGTGGACTCTTTTCACAGGTGAAACCTAATTCTACAGGACTTTTCACACTGAACTCTACAGCTCCTGCTCCTGCTGCTGCTTCTGCCCCAGACTTTTCTGCAAAACCTGCACCTGCAAAGATAGATCCAGTTGAAGTCGATTCTTCTTCGGAATCTGAACATGAGACCAAGATCGAGGGGCCAAAGTTCACTTTGACCAGCAAGCCTACCATCAAGAATGCGCCATTTACTTTCGGCCCCAAGCCTGCGAAAGTGAAGGCAGACTCTGACTCTGACTCTGAGTCTGAAATCGAATTGAAGGGACCATCGTTCACCTTCAACAAGCCAATCCAGGATTCAGTTTTTAAGCTTCCAAAGGCTAACGATAAGGATGAGAAAAATGTCAAACCGTTTTCTTTTGGAAAGGTAAATGAAGATGCGAAGGCACAAAAGACTTTCCTGTTTGGAAAAGTGGAGGAAAAGGACGAAAAAGTGGAACAAAAGGACCAAAAAGTATCGCAACCGGATGAACCAAGGGAAGAAGTTAAGGGATTTCTGTTCGGATCAAATCCTCCAAAACCAGCATTTTCTTTTGGAAAGGAGCCAGCAACGTCTTTTGGTCAAAATGATGACAAGAAAGAGGTGAAACCTTTCTCTTTCGGCCAGAGCGATGAGAAGAAAGAAGTGAAGCCTTTCTCTTTCGGTCAGAGCGATGAGAAGAAAGAAGTGAAGCCTTTCTCTTTCGGTCAGAGCGATGAGAAGAAAGAAGTGAAGCCTTTCTCTTTCGGTCAGAGCGATGAAAAGAAGGACTCAAAGCCCTTCTCTTCTGGTCAAACAGATAACAAGACGGAAGCCAAGCCCTTCTCGTTCGGATCAGCACCAAATAAGGACTCGACTGATGCTTCCACCAAGCCATTTGCATTTGGTAGCGGAGCAAAACCATTTACCTTCGGAAAGACAGATTCTGCTGAAAAACCAGCAGACTCAGGAAAATCCAACGAACAAGCAGAGTCGGAAAAGCCAACGGACAAGACTGAAGCTAAACCTTTCAGTTTTGGAAGCAGTGAATCAGCAAAAACCTTCAGCTTTGGTAAGAGCGAACCTGCCAAAGCATCTGAAGCAGAACCTTCCAAGCCATTTACTTTTGGTTCATCCGAAACCGCCAAACCTTTTACCTTTGGTTCATCTTCCAAACCAGCTGAAACTCCGGCCTTCTCATTTGGTCAGCTGTCAGACGCCAAGCCATTCCTGTTCCTGTTGAAGAAACCAGAGAAGGAGGCTACTGGGGATGAGCCTGTAGAGGAAGAGAACACAGCCCAGTTTAAACCTGTGGTGCAAATGGGTCAGAAGATCGAACACGTGAACACGGGTGAGGAAGGCGAAGAAGTCAAGTACACTAAGCGTGCCAAGCTCATGCTCTATAACCCCGAGTCACAAGAATACATCAACAAGGGCCTTGGCGAGTTGAAGGTTTTGTACAACCCGGACACCTCCAAGACGCGTGTGCTTGTGCGTGCAGATGGGGGAATTCGTACTATATTCAACGCGTTGGTCAACAAGAGCATGATTTACTCGACCTTGGGTAATGGTCTGATGGTAAAGATGCCTGTGATAAACGAGGATAAGAAGTTGGAGACGTATGTGTTGAAGGTCAAGACCGCTGAGGACGGTAAAGACTTGCTCAATGCATTGCAGGAGGGGCAAAAGTAGACTAGCATTGTACGATAATGAATACCAACAGTAAGCGAACTAGCTAGAAGTCTGAAAAAGACCAAAACAGGCATATGTGAGCGACAAACCTGAATAAAGAATAATAGCTATCAACAAAAGATAGAAGAGTGAGATTGACAATTAATAAAGAGAATTAGGGATCGATCCAAGTCAGCTAATTTGACCCTGAAGTAGGTATTGCTCTAGGTTTATCAAGTTTGCTCTATAGTGACTTCGTCATCATGAGCACATATATCAATTATTTATGTAAGCTTAGATATCAATTATCTCTTTCATCCTCAGAATAAATTCCTGGTCTCCACACAAAGTTCCACTAACAGCAAGGGTTGCCAAGATCTCACTTCGACTACCATATAACTTATACTGCAACTGCTCTAACAAAACCACCACTGCAGCCACGAGCACATTGTCATTCATGTCTTCAAAAAGGAACACATCAATGAGCCGGGTCAGCAACAGGAGCCCCACATGTGGCAGAAGGAACCCAAGCACCAATTCCGAAGCCCAGTCACGACAAGCTACACCCTGATAAGCAAAGTGCGCATATAACTGAGGGAGTACCGACGAAAACTTGGCCTCAATGCTAGCAAACATATTTTGTGAAGATGTGTTTTGTGAAAAGGTTTCATTTTGTGATTTCACCAACAGCTCAAGTGTCGCTTTACTATAAATCTGGCTTAACAGTGTAAAAGACTTGTATGGACAGCGGTACACTATGCTCAATGTGGAAATGATGTCATTTAGCTGTGGCAAATAGTAGTTCATCACCGAATCTTTACTATTTCCCTTTAAGTAGTAGGCAAAGGCTGCAACGACCTTGACAACTTCCGACCCGCGATATACTAAGTCATTGTTGATGACGTCCACCAAATCGTTGCTCAACTCCATGTCAACATAATCTGAGTTTATCTTTGCCAGATCAGCGAAGAAGAATTTCCACCAGATTTGGGATCTCAGTTGTGTATCCACACCTCGCCACCACATCCCGGGGTCCAAACGGGCGCGTTTTTCTGCAAATTCCGCTGCCGAGATGGTGTTGAGAATGTCATACCAACGTTCCAAGTCCTTGCTGCGCTCACGCAGAAGTTTTTCGAGAGCACGGACCTTTTGGGCTTGTTGTTTAGATTCGCGCGCGATAGCACGCTGGATCATGTCGTCGGCATCGCGCTGGTGTTTCAGACGATCTGACGTTGTTTTGGGTGGTAACCATGTTGGCCTAGTGTATGTGAGATACTGCGATGATGGCGACGACGGTGAGGCAGGAGGGATCGATGATGAAGGCGGTGCCAGGAGCGAAGCCATTGGAAGCGAAGTGGTCGACTTAAATGAGCGCTGCTGAAGTTGAGACACTGCGTGGAAGTTTGGCGTGGAAATGCATCTGTTTTGTGGTAATGAAGAGGTGCTTCTGTTTTGAAGCAATGAAGAAGTGCTTCTGTTTTGAGGTAAGGTTGAAGTGCTTCTGTTTTCAGGTAAGGTTGAAGTGCTTTTGTTTTGAGGTAATGGAGGTAATGCCTGGTTGTTGCGAGTTTTTGGCGGAACTGGCGGCGGAGAGTCCACAGGCTGAGAGTCAGCTTGGTGAACAGATTCAGCAGTACTAGAAGAAACTTCTGTCACCACGCTTCCTAAATCGTGCACCTGCAACTTGCGCAAGTCACTCAACAATTTCTTTCTTTGTCTAGTTTCCTCAAATATCTGCATGTACTCACTGTTTTGGAACATAACCGGCAGACTCAACGGGTCTTCTGCGGCCAGTTTGCGCGAAATATCATCACACAGGCCAAAAGAAACTTGCAGCAGTCGCAGCAGTACGGCTGAAAAGAGCAGGCTGGGGCGGTTTTGTATACTTTCATGGCTCATCACCAGACTGGGGCGCGAAAAGTCTGTTTCGAGTGGGGGAAGTGTGTCTGGAACACGGGGGATGTTCTCCACCAAGTCATCTGCAACGTCGGAGGTCTTGAGTCTTGCGATGGAATGTGATATTTGGGATTTCCGCAAGCTCAAGCGTTGCAGCGGGGTGAGATTTGTGGGTGTTTTGCTGATCAGCACCATGTATTGAGGATCCGAGTGCCTTGAACTGTTTGACCCCACCAGAAGCAGCCTGGAGATCAGGTTTTCACTTTCGATGGATGCCATTTGGAGAGATGAAATTAGTATGGAATATGTGGTACTAGTATTCAATAGTAGTAAGTGCAAAGTAGTCCACGATTAGTGAAGAATGATCACTAATGCAAAGGGTCGACAAGTGAGTGCTAGGTGGTAGTCACGACTTGTGAAAGGTGTAAAAGCGTGGAAGTGTTCGCAACAATTTAGATTGAAATGCGTGGGAGTGCTCACAACGTTTTTGAAAATGCGTAGTCAGTATTGAAGGTGATAATATGTGCAAATTGGATTAGATGATAATTCTAATGTGTGGTGATTCTTATGAGCCTGTACAGTCGTAGTAGTCGGCTTAGTATGTTGTGCTATGAGCGAATGTTGAGCTGTTCAGTGAGCGAATGTTGTGCAATTGTGCTTTAGTGATTATATGTAGTGCGCGCTAAATGTGAGCGTTCCTGTTTTCTGCTGTGGTGTTTGGATATCCTGTGTGCTGATAGATCTTGTCCTCCGATTATAGATTGTAATTGCTGACTGGTAATCTATATCGTATTCAAATCACCATTAATGCTGGCACTCGTAACTAAATAACAATGCGGAATCCAAAACGTAAATAGGCCGCGATAATTTTCGACAGCCCTGTTCGTGAAGCTCGCGTCCGTTTTGGGCCGAAGCAGGGTATATGCAGGAGCCGTAAATTGAGCGGGAAGGTTGAAGAAGAGTTGGAAAAGGGTGACATAACAGAAAAACATCATAATGATGTAGATGCATGGCTTTAACAAGTGTGGAGCTTTCAGCTTAATCATAGACAAGATGGATCTGGTTGAGTCAACAGGGACGTCGCGTGGAATATTACACAAAAATCCGGTTATTTCACTTAGACCCGCATTCAGCGAAAAGACAACGCGTGCACGGGTATAACTTCAGGCGGGTCTCGGTGCCAAATTGTACCTGCAGCTTGTACCTGATTACAGTTAGGTGGATGCCTATAGTAGTTTAGTAGACGGGGACAAGGTGGAATGGAGAATAAAGGGGAATTGAAGGGGAAGGCGGCCTTTTCGATAATGCCGCGACTTCGGCAATAGTGGTGTTATTTCCGTGAACAGGCGATGGCAAATATTATTGCGGTGATATGGGTTCCTTGTGGAAAGGATTACTGTTGTGATAAAGATTCGTGCTTGGCATGCTTTGAGTTACTTTTTGTTTGGAGGATGAAGAGCTGGGTCTACATGTGACTCATTTAGGTGCGTTTCGAAGGTTGACGAAACAATGAAACAGTAAAAACGGTCTATTGAGTTGACTTTTTTTTACTATGATGACGACTCTTTAATAAAAGAGTCTATTAATAATCTAAATATCTATTATTGAATACAAAATCGATCTAATGAACATAATCACAAATGCGTCGGCACTATGCAATAAGAAAAATTCATAAAGAAGAGTCTGATGAACAGTGCATGAATTTTATCAAGTTGTATGTACTGCTTTCTTCCGTGGCATCATT
The DNA here is from genome assembly GCA_003707425.3 of Kodamaea restingae. Lineage (NCBI taxonomy): Eukaryota > Fungi > Ascomycota > Pichiomycetes > Serinales > Debaryomycetaceae > Kodamaea > Kodamaea restingae. The sequence goes on from PPJA03000019.1 coordinate 202,194, forward strand.
ACAATTAACTCAGGGACAATAACTTATTGACAATACCTTATTGAACAATTGACAGTATTGACTCAATTATTATTTCATTCATTCCAAATATATTCCCAATGCTTCTCGGATCATTCTTAATTCAAGTATCACTGCATCCTATTCATAGCAACACTGACTTCAAATACTCATCACTCAATGGCCAGTTTCTACGCGGCTCTTCACCAGGTCCTTGGTTCATGACTTTGATATCAATCTTGTACTATTCACATTCTATACAGCCTATATACACGTTACTTCTCCTTATCGTCCTTCATGTTGAAAAACTTGCCCAAAAACTTGCCGATCCGCGTCTGCGAATGGTTGGTCTCGTCCTTAACACCTTCATTGTGGTCCACGTCTAACTTCCAGTTTGCATCGTTGCGTTTCGCGTTCTTGTCGTTAAACGCATCGGCCAATGCCTCAAGCAAAGCAGTCTGCATCGGAGTCTCCGGCACAAGGGTCTTCACGCGCAAGTTGACCTGCATCTCACCTCTGTTGTTCACATTGCGGTTGATAGGTACTCCACGCTCAGGAACCGTAAGCTTCTGGCCAGTTTGCGCACCAGGTCTGATCTTCAACTTGATGTTTGGCCCATCGACAGTCGGAACAACAATTTCTCCTCCCAAGGCCGCGGTAGTCATCAAAATGTCGCTGGTAACAACAATCTTCGAACCGTCCTTCTTGAACACGGGATCGGGCCGCACGTTGATGCGGATGATCAAGTCTCCCTTTCTAGTCACATTGTAGCTGTCCTTGGTGACAATTGGTGCATCACCTCCACCAGGAACACGCAAGCGTGTGCCGTCACTGATTCCGGCAGGAAAGTCAACATCTGTCGAGCGAGCAACCTCCTCAACTCCTTGGCCATGACACGTTCCACACTGGTCACTTGGCGAGATAGTCACACCAGTTCCGTGACATGTTCCACATGTCGAAGCCATGTGGAAGCCCCCCATATAGTGAGTTGCCTGGCCAGTGCCGTGACATGTTGGACATGTGTTCTTCTTCTTGCCTGTTTTGAGACCGGTTCCCTTACACGTGTTGCACTCGTCGACAGCTTTGTAGTTTACTTTGACCTTAGTTCCGAAAACCGCGTCTTTGAACGAAATAGACTTCAAAACTTCCACATCATCACCCACATGTTCCATCATGAAACCACCCTGTCTTCCCTGTTGGCCCTGCAGCCTTGCGAAGCCTTCTTTGAATAAGTCTTCGAAATTGAAACCAAATCCACCAGCAGCACCGCCGAATGGGTTACCACCACCAAATGGGTTTCCTCCTCCAGCGTAAGGGTTGGAGTTTCCGTTTTCATCGAAGGCCGACGCTCCGTATTGGTCGTACTGAGCCTTCTTTTCCTTGTCGTTCAAGAGCTCATACGACTCCTGGATCTTGTGAAAACGTTGTTGCGCGTCCAGCTCTTTGTTGACATCCGGGTGGTACTTCTTGACCAATTGGATATAAGCCTTTTTGATTGTTTTGGCGTCTGCTCCCTTATCCACACCCAAGACCTGGTAAGGATCAAAGTTGATTGCGTTTAGTCTTGATGCATGGAAAAGACGACGTGCATTCCATTGTGCCAAACGAGGCACGCGTGGAAACGTTGTGAATGCTCTTCTGCAGATTGGGACTCTCATGGGGTTTGCAGAAGGAGAGAAGGTGGTTATATATGAAAGAGTATGTTCTAGAATGTGGTGGAAAAAAAGTACTCATTTGATAAGTGAGTGATGAACGACTTCCAGCTATCTTAGATTGGGGGTGAGCTGCAGGCCAGCGAGGTTGAGCGATGGAGCAGTATGATCAACCAGCTTCACTTAGAAGCCAGCGTAGAGAGAACCTACCTGGTTAAGATAGATTTCACTTCACTAACGACTGTGCCATCGGGCAATAGCAAGAACTAGGCGTTTTTATGTAGAGTTCATTGAGTGAATACCTGGGAAGCCCAGTAAGGAGCTAGCTGGTTGAGCCTACGGGCAGTAATATTCTTGTGCCGGTGCAGAGGAACTAGCTAATGCGGCAGTGCACAGTCTATGAGCTGCCAAGTGCATCGTCCTGCATACAAGCCATGGCGATGGAGATGAAGTTAGAGAATTGATGAAGTTAGAGTGCTTCATGCAGGAAGCATCCATTGGCTGCTGGCTGTTTGGAGTGTTCACATAGTGTGTTAGTACCTACTACCAAGTACAATGGGTCTGAATAGTATTAAGCAAAGACTAAAAAGAATCACCAAAGGTCTGATAGAATAAAAAGAATACCCAATGGATCTGAATAGTGTGAAGCAAATACTAAAAAGAAGAAACACAAATCTTAGCAGGTTACGGCAACTTGTCCGAGCGGTTAAGGAGAAAGACTCGAAATCTTTTGGGCTTTGCCCGCGCAGGTTCGAATCCTGCAGTTGTCGTTTTTTTTGCATCTTGATCTGATTTTTTTAGGGAATAAGTTATCTACATTTACCACTTTCAGAATACTCCACACCCTTATCTTCTTTTTAAGCCGTTGTTTCCCGGAATACCCCATTTGTAAGCCAACGACGAAGTCACAAGCTTAAACCACCACAGATTACTAGAGAGATCCCCACATCTTGACGACAAATTCTACAGCCGGAAGTTTCAAACTAAGTACCTCAACCAAGTACTACATACTACAATACCGAGTCCCAACATACTCTTCAAAACTGTCCTCTCACCATGGCTCGCCACAAAGAATCCGCTTCGGAGTCCGAATCTACTAAATACACACACCCCGCCAAAACACTGCTCAAAGCAAAGAACCAGGCTGCACTTCAAGCACAACAGCTCTATCTCGCCAAGCATATCAACTCAAACGGACCACAGGACCAGCCTGCAGTAAAACCACTCGACTTTGACAGTTTTGATGATGAGACTCTCGTCCGCTACAGCACACACTACAACATGGGCTTGCCACCTCCAAGCACGATCAACAGCGACATATTGAACAGCGAGATAGGCAAGAAGACATACTCGAAACGCAATCATGTGGCTGGCGTGAGCAAGCCGGAGTTGGCGGCTCATTTGAAGAACCATTTTATGAGCCTCCCGTGCAAGGAGAACGAGATTGTGACGAACTTTTTGTACAAGGTGAAGAACCAGGAGAAGGATTTCAAGTTGACCTTCAGGTGAGACCTAAGACAGGGTTGAGATAGAGCTAGGATAGAGCTCAGGGAGAGCTAAAGTTAAGATTTAAAAGTAGAGTATTAGGGAGAAACCAGAATACAAGAGGAAAGAAGTTATTTGAGAGAGACTTATAACAGGAGAATACGTACAGAAAAACGTGATAGGAAAGCTTGCAATGACCTTTCCTGAATTCTCACAGTAAGCTATCACAGTAAGCTATCACAGTAAGCTAATACAAATTCTAACCAATTCCGGCTCACTGACTTCGTCTTTCCGGGTCCCAGGTATCTGAATACTAATACGTAATGTCAAATATCGTTATTCATCAATACCACTCTTTATTAAGCCGCTCTTCCTTGAAATTGTGAGGGCGTCCTTAGATATTTCTCTCGGTTCAGTCTGGCCTTACATCAGTGACCGCTCTTATCCTCAACTATTTTATTTTATCACTTTTACATGGACAACTCGTCAATCGTCTTCATTGCCACCCTCGCGGTTGCATTTATCTTCTTACGCTGGCTCATACTGCCTGTACCCGAGCAGAACGAGCTCCAACAGGAGTTGAACCGCGCACAAAACGCACAGAATGTCCTGAACCAGCCACCATCAAGAAGACAGGTGACTGAAAGCATGATCGAGGTCGTCCAGGCCCTTGCACCTACCCTCACCCGTGATCAGATTATCTACGACTTGAATAGGTCCGGTTCTGTTGAGGCGACTGTTGAGAGATTTATGGAGACCGGTACATTGCCGTTTCCTCCGGGCGCACGTCCTGCTCCAGTGAGCGACGATAACGATACACGCAACAAGAAGCCTACGCTGAGCAAACCGATTAATTTGCTTGAGAGATATGATATTGATGTCACTAAACTTGATGACGCATTTGAAGAGGGCTCTACCGGTACGGATCTTGCGCAGAAGAAGCGCGATATGATCTTGGCCGCAAGAAAGCGTTTGGCGTCGCAGTTGACGAACGAAAAGTGAGTGATAAATGGATCTCAGCTGATGCGAACGTGAATTGAGGAGATTAAGTACATATCTGCTTATATTAACTGATGAAGCCGGGGTATATGGAGGTGTTATCAGACAAAATTATATCTGTGGTGGGCAACTAAGTGGTCTTCACAGACTTTGTCAGAGAGGGGCGAGCAGAACTATTTAAGTAATGAATTGAGTAGTTAGAATGAGTGGTACATGCGTCACACTGTGATACTAAATGAAGTTGTGGTATTGACTTTAGGTAATCGAGTTTCAGTAAATGGGCAATGAGTAATCAACAATGATAGTGATTTGGAAAAGCACCTGGTGTCAAATCATCAAGTTCAATGTTAAGCTTAATTCTGTGGAAACAGGTCTTTCATCATTTTGCTATAGGGTCCTTTCAATTTGTCGCGTAAGGTCTTCCAAATTCTTCACCCATTAGTCACTGGATCTCAAAAAAAAGTGCACTTCGAATCTTTGATTTCTAAGGACACTAACATCTACTCAATCGTCTCCTTACCGAGAATGCATCGTGGAGATTTTTCCCACCTGGTATTGCTATCCTTGTATCATACAAGAGTATTTTTAATGCTTGATTCTAGGATTTAGAAGTGGATAGCTCAAGAAGGGTTTGGATAAATATACAAAATTGGCATAAACTCTTTTTCTTTACAATGAGTATCGGTGTTTTTGGAAATTCTGTCTTGCATTTTCAAATCTGAATGCTTAAAGCTCGTCTCATTTTCCGCACATTCCCAGCATAGGTAGTTACTTTTTTTGTGTTCCTATATTATTACTGTATTCCTTAGCTTTTGGTCGCAGAATTGCACTATGCCCGGTTTGGTTGGAGCAACTGGGGTTTTCGTTATAGATTTTGAACTTTAATGCAAACATTACCTGCATGCATTTTGTCGAACTTAGCCATAGAGGTGGTCAAATTGCACTGGAGCAGTACGCCATTTGTTGACTTTCTTGCTTGGATTGAAATGATACTTCATGAAAAATTAAGGACAGATAAAAGTCATGATAACCATCCACATGCATTATCATCAACGAGCTGATTTTTACCAACCATTGGGCTATTCATGTAATAACTTCCATTAAAAAAGACTTCAACAACCCATGATATCACCATTGTACATCTTGCTCGCTTCAATCTCATAAGAATCTCATAATCGTATTCTTTACCCCTATGCCTAATTTTGTGCCGTCTCATCTTGACATTTGCTGTTTTCTACCACATGTATGATTTCATCCGTGCATGGGTTCATTCCAGTTTCGATTTTCTCCTGACCTCCATTTCCTTCATTCACTAAAGCCTCTTCAGCTTTTATCACTTCACTTGTTTTCTGTGTCTCGCTTGTTTTTTGTGCTTCACCTGTTTTCAGTTCTTCAATTACCTCCTCTCTTCCTTTCATCACCTCTTCGCTCCCATTCGTCCTTTTTTCCTTCTGCTTCATCACCTCAAAATCCACCACCAGGCAAAAACCATCAGTGCTACTCGCCATGATCCTTCTCCCATCTTTACTCCATCGCAAATCAGTAATTGCCGAGTAATGTAAATTCTCTACGCAACCAACAGGCTGAAGGGTATCTGTGCGATACACCAAAATGGAATCTAATGTGGCCACTGCGAAAACCATCGCGTAGTCCGCATCAAAGATGTTTGCCGCGGTCTCGTAGTAGGCAGGCGAAAAAGCCACCACGGTTGCTGGTTTCGAAAGACCCAGTAACTTAAAAACCGGAGAAGTTGTTAGCGACTGACGCGTGTATACATAAACCGTGTTGGACTCCTCACCATCATCGCCCTCTAACCCAGCAGGCGTCACTAAAACCGCACCATCAGGTGAAAAAGCGAGCCTGCGGAAAAAAGACTGGAGTGTTTCTGAATGATAAAGGTGGTGTCCATCATGGCGTAAAAACTTGTGCACGGGTGTAAACTTCTTTGTATCGTAGAGAATCACGGATCGGTCTGCGGACTGCGTGACTATGTATTCATTTAATGGATCCCAGCATACTCCTTGAACATAATGTGTGTGATCGGTGAGAGAAGCCACCAAAGTACCACTCCATTTGTGCGGCAGGCCTTCTGAAACACGATAAACACGTGCTGTATTATCCATAGAGCCCATGAGGATATGGGTTCCATCTGGTGACCAACATATATCGTTGATTTCGCTGGTTGAAGAGCGGATTTGGGCCACACAGGCCCAGCTTTCCACTGGGTCATCGTCTTCGTCGTCCTCAAAGTCGCGGAGGATAGTGGGCAGTAATTCCCAGAGCATGAGAGTGCCGTCATCCCCCGCGCTGGCTAAGATTGTTCCACTAGGGGAGAATCGCACCACATTTACTGCTTGTGTGTGCTTGCGAAGAGTGCTCAAGTAGCGCACTTCACTAGAGGTGTCCCATATGCGAACATTGTTGTCACCACCAGCTGTTACGAGGCGCTGGCTTGTGTTTTGGAAATCCACAGAGTATATTGGCTGTGTTTCATTGTGCCAGTGGATTGTGAGGGTGGTGGCGTTCATATATTGGAAGAGAATATTAGAATATTCCTATTTGAGTATTCCTATTCGAATATTCTGAAAGGCAGATTGAATATTCCAGCAGGATATTTTACGAGCTGACGAGGTGAGGCTAGATTTGTAGGTTGATTTGCATTGTTTTTGACACCATGTACGGATACTTCTGCTATTAAGAGTTTTAGGTTGATGTCACAGTTTGACTTTGATTCGTATCAGGGTCATGTATGTTGGAGTGTTGGTGTTATGTTTTTTGGTCGATTGAGGGTATTAATTATAAGTTTTGGGGAAGGTTCCATACGTAAATCCTTTATTCAGATGGCTATTCCCGAAATTTGCCAATTTAACATGACTGAAGATCATTTTTGCTGTCCAAGTTCCTCATATGTCTTTTATTAGGATTCCAGGAGAGTGATGTGAATTTCCTGAATCTGGGATCACAAGAAGAGAAGCGTGGAAGCGTAATGAAACCGAATTCAGATAGTGGGAGTAATTGCTGGAACTTAACTAATATAATGGAGCTTTAGTTGAGCAGTGAATAGTACCCACCTATGTCCTGAGTAATGATGTCCACCTAAGTAGAAAACGATGTAAAGGGCTCCCAATGAACTATTCGCTATTTGAAACTAAATTCTATCTAGAAAATAGAATATTGTTATTCAGTCAAGTCATACAAAATTTAAGGTCTTCAACAGTATCTAAACCTTTAGTTAATTATTGTTCAATGACACTGTAAATATTCGCCGGAATCCAAATATCTTGTATATCCGATAACCGAATACCTTGCAGCACATGGCGAACTTATTGCACTTTAAGGCTTTTACAGTCAACTGAAGCATAGAAATTGGTCTCTTCATTTTATTCATACCTAGTCTTCTTGTTTTTCACGATAGTAAGCGTGTTTTATATATAATTTCAAGGTTATGTTTGGTGGTTGCAAAATATTACGTAATAAAACATGGGTTTGTGTCAAAAGCCACTCGTGATTTCCAACCCGGAGATTCACCAAAGCATAAAGCTTAGTGTTTATACGTTGTAATATAACTGGGCTAATTATATACTTTCATATTACTGCGTTTTTTTGGAACAAAAATCCTGCTCAGTTTAAAACCTGACTATGAACTGAATGAAATCAAAGATCAATTGGAGGCAATTACCCCGTTATGCAGGAAGATATGTTCTGTCTTACGCTAAAATTTAACAAGCCTTTTTGACTGCTTAATAGTGAAGCTTCTATTAGTAAAGTGTGCGTTAATTCAGGGGTTTCTCACTATGGATCTTTTTGCAGAATGATCAACCCAAGTTTGTGCATGCCAGTGATAATGCACGAAACTATATTTTTAAAAATATACCTAAAAGTGTTAAAAACGCACGAAGAAACGTCAGAGATGCAAGTACATTTACAGCGTGTATGTCTTATTACGAGCAAACATTGCCTTCTAAACAGCCAAGCTAGAAAATACTGGAAAATAGGCTCATGTGCTCGTCCATGTGGATCTAGACTTTGATCTAAAAGAACAATCTAGAAGAACACAGTTAAGGTCAAATGACTACCAAAGTGTACTTTTTGTAGATTGACTCTGATATCAGGAGAATTACATATGTATAATTAGGGAACGTTGAAGAAATACAATGCCACCGCTGGTTTTTACAGGGTTGGGTGCAAAAAAACGATTTGCTTTTGTTTGGAGAAACTTGAACATAAATTGCACAGACTGTGTCCACATTGGATAGGAGGTTTGGGGAAAGCCTCTCCATTGTGGTAGTGTTACTAATAAGAAATTTAATCCATCTTTGAAACAACAGTATGTTGTCACAGCTTAAGAATGTTAACTTAGGCTTTCAAGAACCCAAAATTTGAAGAGGCTTCAGAAACTAGAAGTTTCCTGGAGCTATTCAAAACTAAAACTAGCGGTTACCACTTTCAAAGTATGATGTACGTTCGGGTAGCTGGGTACCATACTGTTAAATATCACACCATGTGAGTGTATCTTTGTTAATACGCAAGGTTCCTTAAGCAGAATGGGCGGCTTTGGCAGCCATTACGTAAGATCAAGTAATACCGAAGTCAGAGAAGTACATGTGCGGAAAGTGAACAAAAAAGAGACGGACCGTATGCAATCTGGTATAATAGTGAACTAGATAATACCATGTAGATGGAAGAACTGCGAGCCGCTCAACAGAAGGTATTTTGCCTACATTAAATAACGGGCCACATAGAACTGCAAGAACTCTAGAAGGATTGGCGCAGTTGAAACAAACGATGAAACATATTGGACCAATTGTAGCGAACGATAGGCGTGCAACTTCCCAATCCCAAAGACCTCAAGCGAAAGCGCCTGCTAAACTTCCAGCTTATAAAAATTCTATCAAATACCTCATTCAGTCCTGGACTGGTCAATGCGTAACTTTCGTCATGCGGCTACAATTTCCCAGTGACCTCGACACCGACATGCACTCCTATACCGCCTTCCATAGCAGGTAATGACTTTTTACTATATAGATTCAGGGTAACTTTTAAAACAACTGCCTTTCAAACATCCAACCCAGTCCTTTCTCCCCTTTCATTACAATACGCACACCCCACACCTTATCTCTTTTTCAAGGTTATCTAAAAAATTATCTCCATGAACTTCAAAGACGACGACGAGCTCCGCAAGCTCACAGCCACGTTTGATTTGATGAAGGATATCTTGTCGACCGATGCATCTGATTACGAAGAAGAGGTGACAGGCCTGGAAACCGAAACCGATATCGTAGAAAGCCAGTACATCTACAAAATCCCACAGTTGAGCATGAGTGGTAGACGCGAGGAGTCAAACATGGGCGCAAAGGAAGAGAAAAACGAAGCAAAAACCAATGTACACATCGAAGATGCCAACAAAATTGAGGATGCCAAGTTGAAGATTATGAAACAAATCCAGAAGCTCCAGATAGAGAAGGCAAAAGCAGAAAACAGAGTCAAAATAGACAAAGCCAGGTCAGAAAACAGAGTCAAGGAGAAGACCAGCACCGGTAAAGACACCAAACCAAACATGGATGATGCTTCGGCTAGCAAAAATGCTCCTCCAACATCCTACTACGACAGATACGCCGAGAAGTATATCGAGTGCATGAACGAAAACCCAACCACCTACCACTTTGTGCGCCATTTTGCTTCTTTGCTCAAGAAGAACAACTTCGCAGAACTCCCACAACAGAAGACTGTGGAAATATCCTCGGGTTTGTATTTCACAACGCTCGAGGATCAGTCCTTGGTCGCGTTCATTATAGGTGGAAAATGGGCTCCCTTGAACGGAAGTTGCTTTGTGGGCACACATGTGGACGCGGTTGGAATAAAAGTTGTCCCAGCTGGACACCTGAATGACGAATCTCATGTAACGAGTACACACCCCGCAAGTTACCAACAGCTCACCGTTGCGTCATACTCCGGCCCCATCAAAGAACTCTGGGTACAGAGAGATCTTGCGCTCGCAGGTGTAGTGGTGGTGAAAAATGCCGATGGATCCCACGAGCGTTTGTTGGTGGACTCCAAGACACCTATCGGTGTGATTCCGCTGATACCTGAGTTTGCAGCCAAGATACCCGATTATAACGTGCAAACCGGAGGAAAACCAATTGTTGGATTTGGAACCGAGCTTCCACCGACTCCCGAGGAACTGTCGTCTCCACTTCTCCGGTCTCACTCTTTGCCCTTTTTGCGCTATGTGAGTAGATTGTCTAAAAGGCCACTTGCAGAGATTGTGAGCATGGACTTGCACTTATACGACACACAGCACGCAGTGCGTGGTGGTCTTTCGCGCGAGTTCATCTACTCCTCGAGTTTGGACGACCGTTTGTGTTCCTTTGACGCTATGTATGGGTTGCTTGAGCATAGGGATACCATTGGAGACCTCGAGAACTACGATGGCTTGGTAGGAGTGTACTTTGCCAACCACGAGGAGATCGGTAGCGGACTGCGCACGGGTGCTCAGGGTGGGTTATTGCTTGATACATTGACTCGGTTGGTTACCTCACCAGAGGAGCTTCTCCAATTGACTGCAAACACGGTTTTTCTTTCTTCGGATGTCACACACTGCCTTAACCCAAACTTTAGAGACATATACTTGGAGAGGCACATGCCCAAGCCCAATGTCGGACCCACCATTAAGGTCGATCTGAATGCGCATGTCTTGACCGATAGCATAGGTCACTACTTTTTACAGCAATTGACAGAGCAGTATGTACCAGAGGTTAAGCTCCAGCAGTTCCACATTCGGAATGATTCGCGGTCTGGAGGCACGATCGGGCCCATCATGAGTGGGCGCCGTGGTCTCAATGGCGCGCGTTTAATCATTGACGTGGGCATGCCGATATTGAGCATGCACTCTGTGCGGTCGATGATGGGTGCGAAGGATGTTGGTTTGGGTGTGAGATTTTTTGGAGGAGTATTTGGTCATTGGGGGGATGTACCGAGCGAGATTGAGTACTAACTGGGGGTGAATTCAATCAGGAGCTAAATTTGTTGTGATGCGGTTGACTAACCAAGAGTGAAAGCTGATTAAAGGCTGAGATTTAATTGAGATTATAAAAGGTAGTTGTATCTGAGTGAGATTGAGTGATAGGAGAGAGAGTCAATGTATTTAGCGACTGATTATCTGCAGATAAATCGGAGGTAACTGGCATAATTAGAGTTAAATGCACTGAATACTAACTTTTTAATAGGACACTTGAAATTGATTTGGTGATTTGAAGTGATGAATGATAAATATTAACAACGAGTACGTCATGGGAGATGTTTTAATTTTGTAGTCAGTGCGCGTATTGCCTGATCTGTAAATGAAAGTTGCTGAGAAGAAAAATTGACAGAAAAGAAGCGTCAATGAACATGAGAACTATAATTTGCGTAAGGATCCTTTCAGCTTTTAGTTTGTAGTTAGTGAACGCATTGAATTGAGAACGTTGAGACGAATAGAAGTGTGTTTCAGCATATTTGCAAAACTTGATGGATGTTTGTCTTGTATATCTTCTCTTAAAATGGAGCGAAGACTATTAAGTTCCAGTGCCCTTAACTCTTGTAGTTAACAGCCCGTACCTCGAATACCAATCTCCACTAAAGTTTCACCACGCACAGCTCCTTAATCCTTCAGTACACCGCTGCCTTTTTATACACAACCATTCATTTATCGCTTTCCAGTGTTTTTGTTAGTTCAGCCTCAGTCATCACCATGAAGGTCAGCGAAGAACTCAGACAACAAGGCGAATTGAAAAGCCACAAAACAGTAGCTTATTTGGCTCAAACTCATGCACGTCAACATGGCTTGTGCCGTCTACTCCACAGGATGCTTTGGGGGTTGCGTTCGATATGCAGGCACGCTGATATGCACGAATGCATACAGGATTTCCATTCTATCTGCAGGTTTAAAGGATCTATACCACAGGCTTATAATTTGGCACCATAAAAATAGTAGATATTTTACTATTCCTATCTTCAATTTAATCCAAGAAGGCAAAGACTGGGGTAACTGTCTCATTCCTTATATCATACTTATATATATTTGGTGATATTGTTACCCCCTATTTAATATATTTAAAGGTTTTATAAGAATTGTATAAGTAGCACGCCCTGGGTTTGCTAACATAATTGTGTCATTGCCTCTTTGAGTTGAACGAGTGCATATTCCGCGGTTTTCTATGACACCCTGTTGATGATGCAACCGAGGGGTTTGACGATGATGGCATTAAACAGATAACCTAAAATGTCATCAAGCGGTCAGGACGAAAATAGCAATGAATAGTTTGAATACAGGAATGCTTGACAACCAACCTTCCCAAGGTAAGGCAAATTGCTTCCTATCCATAAATACAAGGTATTAACCACAAATTTGAGAGCTGCAATACGACGCCTAAAGTAACATCGACCCCGGATTTTAGTGGTGCCCAATCTCGAAAGTCCGAAAATTGCATCTCCCTACTATATGGGACTAAAATACGTAATTGTTTATAAAGTACAATATTGTGGCACATTACGGCTTCTGGATAGTAATAATTTGTTATACTTGATGCCATCGCTGTTACTACGGGCTGTTGAACTTTTTGCCGGCAAGCTTTATTGCGTTTCAGCCGTGATCATAACCCAATGTTTAATGTACTGGATCAGGGGTTCGTGTAACTACTGTGGGTTACAAAACGCGCGGTGGTCACTAAGCATTGTTCGTTAACCGATGCGTATTCTATTTACCATGGTATACATTCCAGTATATGTCATGCTTCATGATAGACTCAGATTGTTCAAATTTGGCACTGAATAGATTGTTTGGGGCGAGTAAAATTGATTGTCTTGTAAACTAGGATTGTTTTGAAAAGGGTGTGTCCAGATATAGATTGTTTTGGGTTGACTCTCAAATTGTCTTGAATCGGGTAGATAAGGATTGAATGCCTTGGATCGGGCAAATGTGTTTATTAGTTTTTTTGAACCAGGTGAGTAAAGTTCGTGGCTTTCTTGCTACTACACTTCATGTTACTCTGAATCGGGTAAAGTGCTGAGCTTCATCCATTTCACGTTCCTCTGAGTGTTTGTGCGCGCTATCTTCCGCGCTCTAAACTCCTATTACACTAGCCTCCACGCTCTAAACTCCTACTAGCATTGTAATTATCATTGGCACAAAATGTTTCAGGCACAAAAAATAAAAGCCAAAGTGATGCAATAGTGCATTTCCCCTGTAATTTGTTTTGAAAAATGGCTTCGTCGAGGCCTGTGAAGAAAAAGGAAAAACTGCTATGACGTACTGCGATGGAAATTACACATTTATAAGATGCATTTATAGATACTATATCGTACTATTAGGTCATTAGGTCATTCTGCTTTGCAGTGGGGGTAGTCTGTTTTGCAACATACGCGCTTTGTTCAACAATGCTTATATGAGCATGCATGAGGTAATCACCATTCCGGAAAATACAAAGGCTAATTTCAAGCCGCGGAAAGAAGGCGAGTGCGACGACACACCACCACTGTGGGCTGTAGCACTTGCACTAGACAAAGTCAAGGACTTCATACCCGATACCGAACTGAACTGTGCGCTAGATGCAGTGATGATGACAGACTCGTTGGCCGAGTTACTTCTGTCGTTCAGGATGCCCGCTGATAATGAGGTGACCAACTCCAAGTTTGTGAGCGAGGCCGTAACTAGCTGCTGGGTGGTGACGGAAGCAGATGTGTCAATAAGGATAGACATGATTGAATGTGAATGTGGTTATTAAAGATGTGGTGATTATAAAGCCAGATTTGGAAGCAGATTCTTCTGTTTAAATATTCTCGCTTCAATGTTATAGCACAATACTAGGGTGACAAACAAGCTGCATCTTTAAGGTACCGATTTGTTTTGTGTACATTTTACATTCTGTGCAAAGCGGGTTTTGGGCATGGCTCTAACAAAGTGACAAAAGAAATAAACAATAGGAGACGAGAATGCTTTTGATGGTTTGGGCAGACGAAATATGCACACATGATGATACTCTGCATAGCGGGTTCAGATCCCCTGCATTACTTGTGGAGACTTGTATAGTACCATGTTGCTGGGGACCAGGCTTGCTTACACGCACAACACAATCTTGTTTCAGATTTTCAGGGCGTGTGTGAAATGGTTGTGAAACGTTGTTTTACCTCCTAGGGGCTTGATATTTCTCGTGCCTGCTCGTCTATCACGCATTGTTGTTACACATTTTCACAACTTGGGCAAGTGCACCTATACCCACTATTGTGCAATGATGGGTATGGGTGGGTATACATTTCTGTTACACTTTATCGCTGGTCATACTCTTGACGTTTTTGCAACGCTGGCCGTAATTTGACGCGCTGTTATGATTTCCCGGACCTTCGTGTTGACAGGTTTTATTTGTTTACTTCTGAAACCTGTCGCTAACATGCAACGGTTATTGCTAAAAAGATCGGGGCTTGCTTTGTATCACTACTGAGCGATGAAGTGACGAAGAAAAGAGAGAGCTTCGTTTCTTTATGACTGAGCGATTAACGAGATGGATGGACAAAGACGGTATATTAAATGCATTGCGATCTTTTTATGATCAACTGAGTGATCTGAGGAAGTCAGCGTAGAGGAATAAATAATGAGTGAATAGTGGCTGTTGACTTGAAAAGTGAGAAGCGAGTCCCGCGAGCAGCATGACGCACAATGCATGGTGAGATTATCATCAACTCCCGAAATGAGCCATGCTATTAACTGGACAATCATGTGCGCCAGTGATCATGACTAAATAGTTTCCGAACTGACGGAGTCAATATCGAGATATTCTTGTTTCACTAACGGGTTGTCATGTTAACTCTCTGGTTACGAGGGTACGACGTTAAGATTCCTAAGATAATGGTGCCAGCAGTGTTTAGTGGAATCAAACTATTTAGCCTTCATGGAGTTCCGGAAGAAGTTTTGAAGAAAGAATTAGGAGTGTTTCAGAATAAATTTAGGAAGAATGTTTCAAAAAGCATGAGAGGAAACAAGAAAGATTTACAAAAGTACAGAAGAAATCATAAAAATGTATCAGAGGGAAGTATCAGAAGAAAGTATCAGAATAAATCATAAGAAAGTTTCAGATGAGAGTATCAGATGAGAGTATCAGAAGAAAGTATCAGATGAGAGTATCAGAAGAAAGTTTTACAGAAAACACCGAGATAGGAGTTTCAGAAGAAAGTTTTGAATAAAGTTTCAGATAAAAGCACGAAGGTATCAGACGTATAGTTTGTCTTCTCGTTTTGAAACTTGGGTTTCCAAAAGTATCACTTCATGTGGTACTCTCTCGATTTTTTCACCACCCCACCGACACTAGAAGAGGTCATAAAAATCCAACTACAAAGATCTCTCATTTGGCAGAAGATGAATCTAGATCCAACAAACTAAAACGGTGCTGTTAAAAACAAGCCCCGGTATTCATGTCCGATTTTAAATATTAAGATTCGCCAAGTCACTAGGGCATGGAGCATTAAGTCTTTTGATAGTGCGTTTTCACTTAATCCCCATCTAATTCGATTTTTATAGTCATCAACTATGTTCTTAGATTGACATCTACTATATTACATTGAAAAATAGTGAATCTAAATGATTGTCAGCAAAGTACATGCATTATTTGTCTGTCCTCTAACCCCTACTCAAGTTACACCAAAAAAGACATGGCATGCAATAATGGTTGTATGGAAGCCAATGTCTTCATGGATATCTAGCTGAAATAGAGAAATATGCACGTGCTTCATGAAAGTAGGTGGAAAAAGAGCAATGAAAGAAGCTCATCACATTGTGGATAGGCATATTTTTTGCTCTTATAATTTGCAGCCATTTCTCAAAATTTCTTCTGAAGATAAATCCCACTTCTGTGGTTAATTAGTAGTTATTTAGTTAGTTCTAAGATACTTAATTAGATAGCTGACCGGATAATTAACTGGGTAGTTCAAGACACAGTTAATTAGGAAGTTTATTACATGCTTTGATCCATTCAACCAATCATTCAGCAAACTACTCCACCATAAAACACCCCAATTCCACAGTTGTCGCTTTCAATTTTAATATAACCCATTCTCTCTTATCACTATTGATCGGCTAAGTTGACTATTCTCGGACTTTTTAACGTTATTAATTATATATGGGCGATTTCGGCTTATATCTAGAAAGCAAGATCGTATCGTTCATCATATCTAGCTCCAGATGATCCTGAAAAACTTGAAATTCCCTGCTTAAAACACTCAGAATTTACATGAGCAGGTGAATCATTGGAGAGGAAGGGAACCCAAACGTTAGTTCGCTGAAATTTTCACGAACTCAGCTTACTTTTTGCGAACTACTTCAAGATAGCTCATTATAACCTCGCTCTTTACCGAGGTGCCTCTTCGCCGACCAGATACTATAGACAGGAAATTAATACTTCTTGAGTTGTCTTCAGGTAACTTTGTCCTGCATTCTATGAATGACATCGTGTAACGTTTGAGATTATGATAGAGCTTTCTTTTTGCACTGCTCCAATACCTTTGTAGACCTCCAAAGCCATACGATGATTCTTCTTCGACAACCATTTATCAGCTAGATGCTAATTCCTGAAAAATTTGACTGAAGTTTCATAAACACCGCCAGCAACCTTCTCTCTCAGGTATCACACAGCATCTTGTAGATTGACTTCTTACATCAATGTTACATGCAGGATGGCATGGAGGTGACTATTACTGAGCTTTACTAGTGATGATTTCACTGTATTTGCAGGATTACTATTCAACTATGTACTCACTTATCTCTATACGACTCTGCATTGGCTAAATCCTCACTGACTATTTCAGTTTCCCAGGTTACGTCAGTACATGACTCAACTTCTTTATCTTAGACGCAGATGATCAATCAATGATAAGTCTAGTTTAAACTTCTCTATCCATAACAGTATAAACGCATCGTAATTCTGAAGTTCAGCATTCTCTGACTTTACCTGTTCATTGCTCAATATCAGTCTTTCTTAACGTAGGTCACTCTATTTTGCCAAGTTGACCATACGTTATGTTTACTCTACACAATTACGCTGTTGATTATCTAAATGCACTCCGCATTAAACAGGTTCGCTCTTCAATGGTCAGTTCATCTTGCAGTCCCAACTTCGCAGTTCTCCGTTGTGAAGATCTCAAGTTAACACTTTCATTAACGTGTTTTTTTTTTGCCACGAAAACAACATGGTCGTATTAGCAGCATCTATCTGTACGCGCGGAGGGAAAGCCCTCTTGCTGAGACAGTTCCGCGACCTCTCTAAGGACCGCATTACTGAACTCTTGTCCAACTTTCCATCATTGATTCTGCAGGGCTCACAGCAAACCACCGTCGAAGACGAGAGTGTCCGCTACGTGTTCCAGCCATTGGAGGAATTCTATATTGTGTTGATCACCAACAAGTCGTCCAACATTCTTCAGGATATTGACACTCTCCACCTCTTCGGACTGGCAGTCAGCAGTCTCCTTCGCTCTGTTGAAGAACGGGAAGTCTTTGACAACGCGTTCGAACTCATCAGTGCATTCGACGAAATCATCAACCTTGGCTACAAGGAAAACACGACATTGTCTCAGATCCAGACCTTCCTCAGCATGGAGTCGCACGAGGAGAAGATCCACGACATCATCGAGCGCAACAAGGTTGTCGAGGCCAACGAGGAAAAGAAGCGCAAGGCCAAGGACATACAGCGCAGAGAGTTGGCCATGAAGGAGGGCAGAAAAATAATAGACGATCTCCACAGTCATGGTTTCCAACAGCCACCAACGGCCACTTATCCAACTACCTCGATCGAGCCTCAGCACGAAGAGCAGGAGTCTTTGCTTCGCCAGCCAGTGGTTAGAGGCGGAGGATTGCAGTTGGGATCAAAGAAGGCACCATTCAAAGCTCCGGCTGCCGCTGCTGCTGGTGCTGCAGCTACTGCAAGACACATTGCATCAGCACCTGTTGCCCCAGCCACCGTCGCAGCTCCTGCCGCGGCACCTGTGGCCAAAACACCAAACAACGGTATTCTTATCACCATCACCGAAAAAGTGAATGCACAGTTGACTCGCGACGGTGCAGTGCTCTCGCTGGAGACCAAGGGTGACTTGCAGTTGCGCATCAACAAGGAGGAGTTGTCGAAGGCCAAGATCTTGCTCAAGAAGGGAAGCGGTGTTCAGTACAAGCCACATCCTAATGTTGACAAGCAGCTTTTCAACAGCCAGAGTGTGGTGGGCTTGAAGGACAGCAGCAAGCTGTTCCCGCTGAACGATGTGGGTATTAGTGTGTTGAAATGGCGTGCAAGTGCCGGCAAGGATGACACTTCGATGGTTCCACTTGTGTTCACTGTGTGGGTGAATGCCGACGATAGTGCATCTCAGGTAACTTTGGAGTACGAGTTGAGTTCCGACATTGCTGAGAAGTACGCAGCTTTGAAGGTGGTGTCGTTCAAGGTATTGGTGCCTGTTTCCGCTGACGATATTGTGTTGGGCGAGCACGACAATGTTTCTTACGAGATTGCCGACTACGGTGTAGTTTTTACTGTTGAGGCTCTGATTGAGGAGCTTGCACAGGGTGGTTCTTTTGAATTCACTGTGGGTGCTGATGAGGAGGCAATGTTCCCATTGCAAGTGCAGTTTGAGGCTGTTAGCGAGGATGTGTTGCCTGGAGATGCCGAGGTTGCTTTGGGAAGTATAAGTGTGTTGGATGTTGTGTCAACTTCGCAGGACGAGGAGCTGTTGCCGTTCGACGTGAGGTATAGTGTTGGAACTGAGGGTTATGAGGTGGTCTAGGGTGATATCGAATGTGATGTCTAGGCTTTGCTGACAAAGTCAGTAAGGAGCACAAAGAACTGAGTGATAACTGAGCGGTGATCTGATGAAGTCAGTGAAGAGCGAACAAACAAGAAGTTATGTCTGTTATAGCAAGGCTGACGCTGAGCTACGTGCAAAGCTAGTGAAGACCAATAGATAGGAAGTGATTACTATTGTAGTGAAGAGCAATGGATAGGAAGTGATTAATATTGTATTGACGATTATGAGTGTGTGTGTAAAGCATTGGTGCAAGTGAGGTTCTAACTGATGATAACGTGAAGTCCACACTTATGACCACATTAATCAATAATCCTATTTTGAACATAAACAGATAGAAGGCAACAAAGATTATGGACGTTTGAAAGAATATTGACGAAGGTTTTAATACCCCTGCTGGAGAAATTCTTTGGTTGACTTAGTGTTTTTGTTGACCCAACTTCCCGGTACAAACATTTATTCACTGAAGTATTATCAATACTCGTACAGGTTTCTAGTTTGCGAGTGATAAGTATTTTCTGGAGTTGAAGAGGTTGAGTAAAGCAATTTAAGATCTGTGATTACGGCCACATGGCTTATTCATCTTTTATGGAAGTACTATTATGGCTGAGTAACCAATAAATCCATAGATATAGCACTATGTGAATGAATGAGGGAAGGATGCTGTACAAAAGCCAAATATATGAACCAGCGCATCTTAATGGGTGCAAAAAGGTCTTTGCACTTCCCGATTCGGAAGAATAGGAGTAAAAAGCTGAGCTTCTTAATAGTGAGAGTTAGTACTAGAGCTATAGAAGTACTCGTTTCAAACTGAGTAAATAATGAGTGCAAAAGAATTAATATACTTAACATGGCATGATTTATCGCTTCCTGGTGAACTACAATTAGAAAACTGCTCCATCAACCATTACATCTTTAAAGTATATATTTAGGTTTATACAGAAAAGGTCGAACTGAGCGCTGATATCAAGTAAAGAAGTCAAAAACCACCGAGTAAACTCAGAGTCAAGCGTAATGAAATATTTGGGTGGATTTGAAACCATTCCACTATATAAGGTACAAATTACTTGACCTTTTGCATACCATTTGCACTGAGCGAATGTAATGGTTTTAAGAGAGTTAACAACTTATATAATATCATCACGTCTTACTTTTGAGAGCTTCTTGATATACAAATCTTATACTACAAGTTAATGGAAGGGAAAGTAACTTCTAGGTATTTCAAAAGGAGTCTTGTTTTTATGCAAGCGATACGGCTACGGAAGAGCTATTCAGAAAGCTCGCCTCATGGAACAATGGTGAATTCACAGTTCAATTCTTTTAGTTCTATTTTGAGGCGTCCATCTCATTGCCACTTTGAACCACCAAGTTAGCAAACTAGGATTAACATGCTCACATAACTTAATGAAGTCATATTTTGCTTCAGAATAACCTTTTTACTGATGAATCGCGCGTTAATTAAAATATACATCAACTCGCAGTTTAAACTCATTAGTACAGTCGTGGACCCGTCAACTGATATTTTTGAATATTGTTCCTGACTCTGCAAAAGAGCGCCTTGCCTTTGCTAGCATTCACGTGATTTACAATTTCAATAGACCGATTTGTATTTCTTATTAAGCTTGGGGGTGGCTGAATAATTAGGTCCAGCCTATTATGGAATATGCGGCGACTCTACATATTAACAGCGAAGTCTGCGATGGACACTTCAGTTCTGTGAGAATTCTGGCTCCTTTCAGTTTGAGTTGTAGTCACTTTTAGCTTTACCTGATTTCTTTCCAAATCTTTTGTAGTTTATCTTGGGTCGATATCAACAGTATACAAGTGATAAACTCACAATGCTGAGAAGACAGTTGAAATAATGAGCAATCAAAAAAACGAATCCAGTATAGAGAGATTGTATTCCTTTGGTTCCAGTAGTGTCAACCATGTCTTCGAACATCTCTCACTTGGTATTTTTGCCGACCTCTACCCATTTTCTTTATGCCATTATCTATAGTATTTCTTCGTTCTTATTCTCACTCTTCTACCCCTTTAGTTCAGTAACTGCTGAGGTAGTTTAGTGAATGTTGGCTCGCTCTTGACTGAATTCGTCAGCTAGGAGCTAATGCTCATATTTTGTACTTTCACCTATTCTTTCACCTTTAATCTCCATTCTTTTTCATATACGAACTCTCCAGTTTGTCAGTTTGTCTTCTTGATATTACCCTTTCTTTCCTCGCATAACCCAGTCTGTCTTCAATTTGACGCCTGTTATGGCACCACAAACGATATTCCAGTTAAAGCAACCAGAAAACTCACGTCTAATCCCTCCTCTTCGGCTAGCTGCCGCAACTCATCTAAAATAATCCTCCTTGGTTCCTGATTCTGTCCAATACTCTCCTTCACATGGGTCACTATGACGTTCATGCTTGCTAGCGGTTTGGAGGTGAGGGTAAAATACTCCTTGCTGAGGCACTTGAGCTCAGAAATTGCATGTCGCGGATTCAAGTGGCCATAAAGTTCAGTGGTCGCATTTGAGTTGCTGCATTCCATCACTATCGTACGAAGCAGACCTTCAGCTATTAATGGAGCAACATGTTTCCATATGCACTTATTGTAGTCAAGTTTAGAGGCAAAATCACTTTCAAAGTCGCCAAATATAAGCAAATTTCGCTTTCTCGCATAAGTGACCAAGAACGCTGTGGACAAGTAATTTTTGCAATTGCCTGTTCTCCCGTGATTTAAAGGAAAAGCCCGAAGGGAGTAGTTTGAGTGTGGAATTTGGACTTCAGTGTTGAACGGCAGCTCTAAAAAGTCGAGGAATGGAAGCCTGGGCCATAGAACATCGTTGAACACATGCGTGCGAAGCAGGTCCAATGTATAATTCAGTCCGTATATGTGCTTGGAGTATCCACTGGATGTGTAGAATGGCAGATTGACTATCAAAGCCGTGAGATGGTCAAGATGAGGATGTGTAATTGCGCAATTTACACACGAGCCCAAGATCTGTTGCGCTAACTGGAAAGCATTGCCTTTGAGGTTCGAAAACGGTCGCGAAATAGGCGCGGATGCGTAGTGCTCCACGTCTAGTGCGTCGTCGTAGTATTCTAGAGGGATATACCCGCGAACATCAGTCTGCTCTTTGTTGATGATGTCGCGAAGCTGTGAGAGCCCTGAACCCGCATCCACCATGAGGAGCTCCGACTCAAGGGTTTTTGTATCAATGAGATCCAGATATGTTTTGGTTTCGGGCTTGATGATCAAGGAGCAAGTTCCCAGATCTAGGGGGCCACCAGAGGCCCCCAAAAACGTTATCTCGAACATGGTGTTGGTTTTCGTTTACTTTTTTTTTTTATCTAGACGTATGGAACCCCTTTAATGTTTCCAAAATGCATGGAAACCTTTTTTCGTGTACAATTTCATTTCGGAGTCGGCAAAAGAAGAAAGAAAATGGAAGAGTTGGGGGTGTACAATTAACCTAATGTGTGAGTGATTCTGAGCATATACCTGATGCGATCCAAAAGTCAGGAGGCGGGTGTTCGATTACCAGAACAAAGTTACTGTACGGATAAGCGAGCGTGTACATACAGGATTAGTGCAAGAGTAGGTGACGTAAGCTCAAGTACAGGATTAACACAAGAGTGACAGAAAAGCAGGAAAATGTTGAGTAGCGATGTCTGTAGGTAAGGATTGCTACGCGTTTGTACCATACACCTATGCAGTTTCAGGACATCTTTTTGTCCAGCAGAGTTTGATCTAATATAAAGTTGGGCGTTTTGCATATGCCGTGCGTTCGGCTGACTTCTAAATCTAGATTATCTGCTAATGCATGATTACTTTTGTGGCCCGGCTTTGTGTTCGATCTCCCCGCCAATGAGATTGTTTCTCAAAATATAAGGCTACTACACACTTCAGTGCACATGAAAAGTTGACTGTGAGGTCGTGTTTGCATTTTGTGTTTGGACATTGTTGCTGGAATGAAGCCACAATGGAACTGAAATGACAGCGCATCTTGCTAAAACCAAAAAACCGATCTTTCTACAATAGCGGGTGTATCGTCGAAATGCTGTAAGCACATGTTGCGAAAATAATATACGCAAAATACTGTAAGCATAAGTCACAGAAATACAGCAAGGCGGGCTCGTCATTCTTGCGGATTTAACGGTGTGTATTTGATGAGCTGTTGCGTAGTCAACATGTCTGGCGACCAAATTTTTACAAATTCTTAGCATTTAGATTTAGCCGTTCAATCATCAAGTTGATATTTCAAACATTCCACGTTGGTATTGTGTCAGCAACTGTTGCTCATGTTCATTTGATTTCTGTGTGCCCAATGTGGCTGAAACATATGTAAACTCACATGCGAGCCAAACGCCGAGCTCAAACTCTGACTTGTTGACGGGGAGAGCACAATTTCCTTTCAATCTGCGAGCTTCTCTGAAGGCGGATCTTGACGTGCTAGTTAACTGTGCGATTGTCTGTTAAGGAATGTGCGTTCGAAAGCCAGAAAATAACAGTATGTTCGATGTCACCATACATGTACGAGTGGATTACGCGAGTCAAATTACGATATGTGAGTTCAGGTATTCACGCAAGAAACCAATGGTAAATGGGGAATTACCTGGTGATACACCGAGGGCAGCGAGAAAACCACAGAGGAAATCAATAGAGAATTTGAATTGCATTTCAGATAGGTGGAGTTTTGCAAAGCGCACACTCAGTTATGAATGAAGCAAAGATCCAAGAGAAAAATTGCTGCTAAACAAAGAGCCCATCAATCGAGAAATACCACTTTTTGGGAAAACCAAGCTCTGGGTGACAGTAGCCAACAGAATGATAAAAAATTTGTGAAAACTTGGGTCCAAGACTGTTCAGTTGTCTTTACCTGAATAAGAGCCATTATTGTGTTCAACAGGAACGGGCACTAAATGCATAGATACTCGAAGTTTTAGCTTTTCATTCAGTCCTTCAACCTATCCAGCGGCCCCTTATAAAGTACACTGACGGACCATCCTACTCCTGTTGAATACTTTGCAATAACTTCTCCTAGACGATCTCTTGGACAGACTTAATTTTTCAACCGTTTCACCAAACAGGTGGTTCTGATTGTGGGTTTATAGTATTGTAAGGTGCCAATGGAACCGAGAGTGCATATAATACGAAGTCCCACATAGAAGCCCTATATGAAACCAACAGTGTGGGGTTGACTTGCACTATTGCGGCACGGGTATATCTTAATTGCTTTGCGCTTTGCTGATGCTGTTTAGTATCTTCACCATTATTGTGTGAAGGCAGCCACATTGGTTAAAAGTTAGTTCACAAGTCCTTTGAATGGTGATTACGTCACCAGTTAGATCTCAGTTTGTTATTCACCTCCAATGAAGATTTGACGATTTCCATCGTAGAATCGATGGTTAGTTAATCTTTCACATCTTATAAAACAGGAGCGTCGATGTTGACTAAGTTCTTCAAATCTATGCCAACCTTCTTTCATTACAATCTTTCTTAGTTATCCACTCGAAAGAATTGAAATACGAATACTCTTGTCCGCTCCTCATCCCCAGTTTAGTTATCTGCTATCATTTATTCTCAACCTACCAAATCTCTACTTCTGAGTACTTCCATAACCCCTAATGTCCAGAGCAAATCTCCACGACTGCTGGGTCACCTCGATATCCTTCTCTGAGTCATAAACCTTCTTTTCGCCATCCTTCTTGATGGTCACCATGGAGAACTTGTCCATGGACCTGGCGTCTCTGTAGAACAACACACGCATGCAGTCCATCACCACCTTCTTGGCCTGCTCCTCAGTCACATTAACGTACTCAGGGTCCAGAGGAATCACCTGTCTCAACAAAGGAATAGCCAAATGTTTTCCAAATCCCGAGGCCAACGCCGAAGAGCCGTATGTAACTCCGTACAAGTCCACGTACCTCAAAAATGGAGCCCCGGTGTCGTCAAACCCACCCACGATAAGAGTATTCCACAAAGGATCAACCTTTGAACGGCGGTTGTACATCAAGCGCGACAAGTACTCGTGGACATGAGGCGCGCGCAAGTTGTGGGCACCATCGTTATCATAATCCTCTGAAGTTTCCAATTCGTCCAATATTCTTTCAATCTGCTGCATGTCCGATATGTCACCCAGGATTCCGACCACGGTTTCAGATCCTACCTTGATCAACCTCTCTACGTTATTGAAGCGGAGCAAGGATCCGTAAGAACCCATGGTGTCTGCCGCCATTATTATGCCGTCCTTGTACTTGAGAGCGATGACTGACGTGGCGGTCATGATTGGGCCTTGGGAGTGCATTTTGGGGAACTCCAGCGCCGGCTCCACCTTTGCATTTGCGATTGCGTGGCTGTATTGGCCGTATGTGTTGTTGGAGGGTCTGCCCCAGGCAAAAGGATCGTGGTTCATTGTGATTATTAAAGTTGCCACTGAAAAAGAATTGTGAACAAGATTAAGTAAGAAAGTGGTGAGAAGAAAGTAGCGAAGAAAGTGGCGAGACGAAAGTTTCCAACGATGAAGGTTGTAACAATAGCAAGCGGCTGAATAATTGACAAGAGAATAACAAGAGTGATTGTGTGGCCAAGATGTCAAAGGTAGTGGTGTCGGAAGTTAGCCTTGTTGAGGGGGTCACAGTGAGGGTAATAGCAGTATATTAAGCCAGCAATTGAAGATTGAGTCAACTAATAGTGCAGCAGTATGGAGAATGCATGAAAGCGTTTCAAAGGTTGGCAATTAGTTACAAGGAAACTGTGCGACTAGTCTTGATACACGAAAGGTTAAGAGTGTAATTGGGGAGTGGAACTGGAAGTAAATAGGCGGTTTTTTTGGTGACCCCAGGCTCTTCTCCACACCTGCTGTAGATTCTGCTTCATTAAGACAATCATTGTGAAACTTACTCTACGCACCTGTTAAAATTCAACTCTTGCTAACCCCCCATGGTTTTTCACAAAATACCCATTCGAGCCCATTCGTCCTCACTGGGTTTCAGTATACGCGCATGATTGGGTTCACCTTTATACTGTTGTCAACCCATATCTTGGTTGATCTTTAATATCTAGTAAATCAACCCATTTAATCTTAATTGATCTTCAATGTCTACTAAATCAACTTGTTCATAATATCTTCGTCGTTTGCACTTTTATCTTAGACACATATTTTCATCTTATACACATCTCTTCATAGTATATACTAGTATACAAGTTCCTTTATATCTTCATCATACGGTACATCTTCAATGTAAATCGTCATTGTATACAGTCATCTTTACCCGGCATAACGCGGATCTCCCCGGATTAGAAAACCAACGTAGCACCACCAGACTCGATGTTGTCGGCCTCGTCCTGCTTCGGAAGCTTGTATCTGAATCTCTTGGACAACTCTGCTCTGGAGAAAAACTCGCCTTCCTTTGGTTCCACGGGGTTCTTGTTGAAGTAAGTGGAGCCAGAAGACTGGCCAATCTGGCCTGGCATCTCGCCGTTAGGGGCCATTGGGTGTGGCTGTGGCTTCGAGGAGTGTTCTGAGGTTAGTATCTAGATGTACATACGAAGCAAGTCACTGGTGTATAATAGAGGCATTGCGATTGGCCTGGAGTAGTTGAGCGGATCGTACCAAAATACACCACACCTTGTGGTTCTGCTAGCTGGTCTTTTGCATATACTTACTGGCAGCGACGTGTGGTCCACCAACAAACTTGATGAGTGGGACGTGCTTGAGTAGTCTTGTGGTTTGTCTCATTGTAGTCGACTTTTTTTTATTGGATAAAATTAAGCGCTACATTTGTTGCAAAAATATCATGGGGAAAGGGTTTGATGAGAAAAGAGAGGGCTTTCATGTGGCAGACGCAGGGCTGGGGGAATCGGAACAGGAGGAGACATTGATGGATATGATGGAGATTGAACAAATAAAAAATGGGGCAAGGGGTCGACATGACCACAAGGGGGAGGATCAAAAGGAACAAGAGGAACAAAAGTGCAAGGAACAAAAGCGTAAGGACCAAAAAGACGAAAGAGATCAAAAAGACGAAAGAGACAAAAAAGATGAAAGAGACCAAAAAGACCAAAGGGACCAAACAATCCATGTAAAGTATACGAACCACACGAACAAAACTAGCCAAACAGAGCAGATGAATCAAACATATCAAGCGCACCAAACGAACCCAATACAAAAAGCAAGGTCCAATATAATCAATCAATTCTTCACTCAATTGTCGGTTCTGAAATTCTCTGTTGCTCGCTCATTTATCCAATCGAAATCACAGATCTCTCCCAAAATGTTAGCAATAGTACACCCGGAGAATACTGCACAAAGTGTACAAAATCAACCACCTTTAAGTACCTCGATAATGTCTCTACCCTCAGAACTAATCACCCGAACACTCTACCGTACGTTTAGACTCTATTCAAACCTTCTGGACGTGCTTCACTTTCTTCTCACGTGCCGAGAGGTATACTTGGGGTACAGATTTCTTCTCTTTGCTCTCAAACCTCTCTCGGCTGGCAAGAAAAACGAGCAGTTGAGGGCCGCAACGCAATTAGCCCCTTATGTATTAGCATTGATTGTCAACTTGAATGAAAACGGTAGTATTAAAAGGCACATTCCTAAATTTTCGCAGCTTATTTCGCTCACAATAGTCTCCTCGTCGGTCAGGCAAATGGATGCAGCGGTGATGTCTGCTCCAGCACTGCTTCGACATCTTCAAGTGATTCTCAAAAAACGATCCGTGCCGATGAGAGAGCGAAGCATACGGGGCGAGACGCCGCAATTCCAGTTGAAGACTTTTGAGTTTTCGGCTGATCCCATATATACCGCAACACTATTGTTCTCCCCCCAAATTCATAGGATTTTGCTGAACAAGCGTGAACTAGTGCACAGTTTTTTGAGAAAGATTCTCGAAAGCAGCAGTCAAACCTTGGTTCTGGTGCTACTAGAGCGTGTGGACTTTTCACTTGCGTACAACGGGCGCATTTTCCCGTCGTTACGGTATCTTTTACTCGACTATTGGTGCACGCAAAACACTGCGTGGTTTTCAGAATTTGCAGCCAGTCAAGGTGAGCTTTTTCCGCGAACTGTTTTCCGCGATAGGCGGAGGGGAAGGGTGTATACTTTAGAGGGAATTGATCAAGCTTGGCGAGTGACTACAACGAGGCTAGTGAATGATTGACGTTGTTTCTAGTTGGCTGGTTGTAATTGGTAAGTGCCATCGATGTGTGGGAGTGTGACCATTTGAGTGGTACTATAAAGTTTTGAGAATTGATGGATTGGTAGTACTACTCCTTGAGTGAGTTAAACACTTTACTGGCTACTTTTGTGAGTTAGCTAGTGGAAAACCTTGACGGGCTTGATGAAGAGCTTGCACCACAACTGGCGCGAAATTTCTCTACGAGGTCTGGGAATGTTCTAAAGTTTTCTCTTGCAATATGCATCCTAATCGGGGGGTATTTAGGACAAAAGGGAACCTTCAGCCGGGAGTCATCAGCACTCATAAGGAGGGTAGTTGAGTAGGATGACTCTACCGCTCATCTTTAAAAGGAGATTTTTTCAATACCACAGCACAGTGTACCAACTCTGTGGTCCACCCAGTTAAAAAACACCCCAATTCAGTCTCAATTTGTCCTGACATTCCGTCACCCACGAGTCAATCAATCACCCACGAACCAATCACTCTCATAAGTTATCACTCTCATAATTCATCAGTCTCCTCATAACCTCCTCCTCTTCATCAATCCAAACTTGCCAATGCCAAAATGCTGCATCTCCAACCTACTCAACTAAATCCTTCTATAAAACGTCTTTATTCGGAAAATAACAACTTACTACCTAAGGTGGGTTAATGAATACACCAGCGCAACCTTGAACTCCACTCAAAAGGAGCCATGTCAGTCACTGATAAATCGTATCTGCTGCATTATTGGAAATACTCTGCAACCGATTTTACTCCGTTTTCATCGCCACATTTATAAGAATTCACAAACCCTTGTAGGTCAACTAAGTCTGCCTGTACTTCTCATAAGATTACGCATTTAAAGCACTCTTTGCCAGCCACTTAATGCGCTCGGTTTTCTTCCCACTTAAACTACTCTTTTGTATTACACTCTGAAAATACCTTCGCTTTTTCCCACATGGACGCCAAGCTACAAAGAACAATCGCCCGTTTCCAGGCAAAGATCGACAGTGGATCATTCTACGAGGCACATCAGACCTTGCGAACCATCGCCAACAGGTACGTGCACCTGAAACAATACACTCAGGCTGCGGATCTCTTGTACCAAGGTGCCCACATATTGGCCACGAACAAGGAATATGCCAGTGCCAGCGACCTCACGTCGTACCTTTTGCAGGTTTACAAGGATGCCAACATCACCAGTGCTGAGAAAGACCTCAGATCCAAGCTAATTGAGTTGCTTGCGTTGTTCCCTGACGATGAGGCCACACTCGTGGATTTGTCCAAGCAGAGTATTGAATGGTCGCAGTCCGAGACCAACAAGTACGGAGATGCACAATTGCACACGTTTTTCGGAATCAAGTTCATTCGTGGGTTGCAGGCAAGCAGTTTGAGTAAGGAGGACGGCGATAAGTTGTTTGCATTTGCCGAATTGCATTTGATTTTGGGTACACATGATGCGTTGCCTGTTTACGTGGCGTATTTGCGTGACTGGTACCAAAAGGCTGTACAGCAGGACGCAAGTGTGGATGCTGGTGTTTTCTTGAGCAGGGCGGTCATTAACTATGCGTACTTGCGCAATATCAAGTTTGCCGAGGAGGCTATAGACCTTTTTGTCGATGTTTTGGGCGATGCTGAAGTCGTAGAGGGTGTGCGGGTTTATGCACAGCACTCGCTTGTGAACTTTCTCCAGCTTCTCGTTGCGACTTTACGTCTTACTGGCGAGAACAGCAGCAAGTTCCTCCAGTTGCACGCACAGTACAAAGCGAAGCTCGCGGAGCACAAGCTTCTTGGGCCTGTGGAGTACCTCGGGTTTGTTTATTTCAACTTGAAGTTGGGAAATGCTAATAACCAGCCAAACATGTTGGCGAATTTGATGGGGGGGTTGTTTAAGTAATGCGAGGGAAGGTGAGATTTGAGATGTGCTGGAGGTGGAAGGTGCTGGAGGTGGAAGGTGCTGGAGGTGGAAGGTGCTGGAGGTGGAAGGTACTGGAGGTGGATAATACAAAGTGAATCCTGACAACGCCACTGTAGTGATCAGTTAATGGGTAACTGGGATTGTGAAAACTGAATGCCAAGAGGGTTCGCAGAATATTTGAAATAGACCGAGTCAATCTTATGATTGCTGCTAAGTGTAAGGATGATGATTGAGTGCTGATTGGCGCTTGTCGGTTCTAAAATAGCGATTGCCTAACTTTTCGGGAACTTGCAAGATTGTATTTGTGGGTACTACCAACTCCATGAAGTTGTCAAACACCGGGCAAATGACCGGTTTTAATAAGGGTGTCTGCTTGATTTAAAGTTTCCGTCTTGATGCTGTTCATAAGCGAGGTAGTTTAGTAGCAGTGATATTGTGTACTGGTGAAATAACTAAATACAAGTCTGCTTCCTCCTGTACTGCTTTTTTCTTTACTATACGTGTTCCAATCAGCCGCATGTTCTGGGTGTTTTCTACGGATCTAACTCTCTTTACCTGACAAGTTATACTCTAGCACCCACCTGTAGAGCAATTTGTATATTTTGCAGCTGCATATTTGCAGCCATGATAACTTTATGCAGGATATTTGGTCACTATGAACCAGCGTAGAGAAGATAAAAGGTCGAACGGATCAGTCTCCTTATTGTTGATGACCAGGTGCTTGCTTTATCCGAAGGAACGTAACTGCATTCAACTTTATTCATCAAAGATTGTGGAATACTCTTGGTGAATTCGCTTTGCAATAGAATTTAATATAATGATCAGTTTAAACCAATGCCGTGACTTTACAACTTCCCTACTCCACAGGCTATCTATTAGAGGTCAATTTTGGATGTTTTGCAAAATACTATTGAGGATTTCCATGAGCCGAAGTCCATGTTACACATTTATAGTATGAGAGATGTGGGCGCCAGTCGTACTGTTTGACATCTGGTATTGGAACACACACTAAATAACAAACATTGCAACAAATGTCAGCAAAAGAACCAACAATTGAGTACCTTTCGATGCGAGTTTCAATTAGTCAAGAATACCTGGAACCGTGACTCAAAATTGCACTCAAGTATAGTGCTTATTCAATTGTGTCTTATATCTGTATTTATTCATTTTCCTTACTGATCAAAAGTCTACTTTGAAGTCTGATTCCTGCTCAAATCTGCTTAATAGTTCTTTTTCTGTGCGCAATACAAACATCTTCTTTCAGTTCACTTGGTTTGTTCATACATTCTCTTTCACCCCCCTCTGTTAACTCGCAGCTCCCTTAATACCCCCCATCCCGCACTATTCCCGACAGATCCAACGCCGAAACTAACTCGGGCCTGTTGGCCTTTTCCAACTCGTGCTTGGCCTCCAGATAAGTACACCATCTGCGATCCCGAGAGTCCGACTCAGGCCAAGTGGCGCTCAACTCGTCCACAATGAGTTCGTAGAAATGAAACTCGGATCTTGGCACCAGGCCTTTGGTGGGATCAAAGTCGCCTTTAATGACTGGAGCCTTGGCCCCACGGGAGTCGTAGACCACGGGCAACTTTTGCGAGATTTTACCCTCGACACCGGCCTCTTCCCATGTTTCACGCACCGCGGTGACCACGAAGTCATCAGACTCGTCCAATTCAATACCTCCCTTAGGAAGGACCCATTTTCCGGGGTGCAGCAGCAGCAGGATCATGATGACCTTTTCTTTTGTTTCATTGAGGCAAATGCATCCCGCCACCATGCGCGAGCCATTCTCAGAATAGCGCTGGTTCAGCCTGCCGACTCGTGATTGTGTAGGGCGTTCGGGTAAGTTTTGATTGACCATAAGTAATTTAAGCTAGAAAATTAAGTGAACGTGAGTAGCGAACGTGAGCAAACCCAAAAGAATAAGCGATTTAAGTGAATGTGAGCATGGCGAGTGCAGCCGTGCAATCACGGAAGTAATTTGATGATGTACATACAGGGTCAAAGCAGGTCGTCATGAATGTTAGTAACTGGTCATTGGCATGGGCCAATACATTATTATTCGACTAAAGCGGATGATCGAGAATCATCATCATTGAGCGTGATCAAATGTCTTTTGTTTACATGTTCTCTTTATGTGGTGCACCTGATAGGTTGGAGGTGTGGGGTATTGCTTGTTTGTGAACATAGAATTCGTCAATTAATGAATTTAACGAGTGTATGATCCGACCGATCAATAAAACGGGCTGATGAATTCAAGAGGCTCTATAATCTGGGAAGAAAGTTTGCTCAATGGCCTGTTTGCTTGTACTACTGAAGGCTGGTGAAAAGAGACAGAATGTAGTGAAAAAAGATTACCGAAAGTAACAGTACCGTGGGGAAGGTGTAACACAGAGGGATCCAGACTGCCTTAGAGAATTGATAGGATACAAGAAAAGGTAAGATGGAATATCAAGCAAAGGTAAGATACTGCAATCAGATACAAGAAAAGACGAGATACCGTATCAGATACTGAAAAGTCCATATATTTAGCAGACCACAGAAAAGCAGCTTTAGCAAAACACATAGTTGTGCGAATCAGAGACGTTGGAAAGATTCGTGGTTTGGCTCTCAGATAGGTGCTTCATGTCCCTTTCTTGACTTGCGGTACCCACACTTCCTACCTTTCCCTATGATTTGTCGCGCGTTATTTCGTCTATTCCCTAACTTCTTCTTTCAGCTCAGTCTTCGCACGCCAATAAAACTACAATTGTACTCAACTTCCTTGCTCTAAAATATGTTGAGTGAACACTCGCGCGTTACTCTCCTCGCTGGCATTTTCAGCAAAAGCCTTACCACCGCTCTCTAACTCAATTCCCTTCTCACTGGCAGCGAAAAGCTATCATCGCTCTCGTAAAACACCATTCTGTTCACTTTTCTATTTTTACCGCACAGATGAAACTCTCGCTATTGGCCCTCCTCGCCCTCGTGTACGCCCACCCACACAGCCAGGTGGTACCCAAGCCTGACGGAGTTCTGTGGCAAGACTGGCACATGAAGCAAGAACACGACTTGGACGAATACGACCAAAGCACATTCTTCAAAATGCACAACATGGCCAACACTGGAGAGTGGGATCGCGCAGACATCCTCAACATATATGGCTTAATGCGCAAAGAAGTTGTTGGTGATGGGTCCGGCATGGGAGAAAATACCCATGGCGACCAGCAGATCATTTCCAACGACGCCAAAGAGCTCGTTGTCTCAACGATTTTAAAGTTGATTGACACGAATCAGGATGGAAAGATCTCTATGGATGAATGGAAAGAGTTTACTGCGTCCGGCGGCAGTCTCCCAGATTTCGGATACGGTCAGGGTCACCATCTCGACTTTGAGTCTGAATACGAAGAGCACCACTGGAAAAAGTACCATGCCAAGGATGATCCGGATGTGTTAATCAAGCACAAGGAGGATATCGAGCACGAGCTTCTTCACCACGAGCACGACATGGAGGGAACGCACGATTCTGCTCCTGACAGGAGTTTTACAGGCAAGTACATGAGCCCGATTCGTTTGGAGAACCTTGTGAATAAGTATAGGGTTTAGTTGGCTTGATACACAACGACGAACTGGCGGAGTGAGAGGTATCTATGCTGAGAAATGAAGCTAAGAAGGTAGTACGAGTCTCAGCGTAACTTGGACGCGACTTCATGGCGGGCTATTTACACACGCTGATGCTTAAAAGTGTTCATTCAATATCCATACTTCAGATACCATAGTGTTTGAACACTCGTGCTTTAAATGTAAATTTACATTTGTTGTGGGTTGATTTTGACAGAGATTATCGCGGAGTTAGTTTATCCTCATTATCGGTGCATTTGTCATTAAGCCCCACGCCCACTATGGTCATCGGCAGTATCAAAGAATCTAGTCTATATTTATACCACGGATCCGAGATCCAAGTGATGGCTGACGACAAACTACAAAGTCGGATCTGAACAGAGATGAGAATAAGAATTGTGTGATTGTAATGACTAGTTAGATTTGGATTTTTCTTAGACTCTCTGCGGCGCTCATTTCTGTATTACTCTACCAATTCCAAACGTTTGTTCCATTCTCATCTATTACAGACGCTTTGCATTTGGATCGACACGCAACCCCTGTAGCGTATTTCTCTATACTCTATTTCAATGTCGTAACGAACCAAGTGCGCTGTTTGCATTGTTGGTCCTGTCCTGGTTCTTCGGCCTCTTGTAGTCAACCGTTGGATGACTCCGATTTAAACTGAGTTATTCCATGTTGACCCCAGCAACCACACCTCTAAATCAACTAAACCTTAATCGAACCGACTTGATTCACAAAGTCGAGGTTGCGCATTCGCGCAAAACCTTCAACTCGCTCTCGCATCTCTCCTGCTTCATCCCGTTTATGGTTAAGCACGCCTCGTATGCCTGTAACTTGCCTGCACAGACACCCTGGATCTTCTGGAAGGTAGGAACAGAGGTCCTCACGCACTTGGATAACGCGGCCTGTTCCGCCTCGCACGAAACGGACTCAGGCTTGGACATGCACTGGTGGAAAGCAAGAAACTGCTGAGGGCAAAAACGTGCGATGTCCTCAAGTAAGATCTGATCGAGTCCCGACATTATAGTTGTGAGTGGTTAAGCAGCTGAAATGGAGAGTTCAAGGATGTGAAAAATGAAAAATGTTGGGGCTGAAGTGAAGAAGAGAAGCGTGACCAGAAAGAACCTTGGGACCAGGTGGAAGCCTTTGATGATGAGGTGAAGATCTTCTGAGAATTTCAATTAAGGGTGGAGTTGGTTGAAGGTGATAACTTGCCGGTGAACTTGGCAAAGAGTGAACTTTCTTTGAATAAGTGCTGACTCAGACTGGCTGGAAATAGCGAAGGGACATCTAAACACCCGTACGCAAGAGAATGTTAATCACTCTTCTCTGAGAAGTGGCGATAATGGATTTTTGCTGCAAAAAGGCATTGTTCTTTGCTGCAAAAAGGCAACTGTTCTTTGCTGCAAAAACAGAATATCCCACTCATGCTGCGAAAAGGGAGTACAAGTTAAACTAGCAAAGAGTGAACTGTTGGATAATTTTCGTACCTCAACCCTCTTACGATGGATTATAAATGGTACTATAATCCAAGTCTCACATAAGGGATTGGTGGGTTTACATATTTAGCTGATGTGTGCACATGATAGCCCAAAGATAAAGAACCTACCCTTGTGTAGGGTTTTAATAGGTAAGTCTACCAATGGGATATCGTATTGCTACTCGGCCACGCTATATATTTTGGCTAATCCTTGTATTAAGTTTCACAGCACCAACGTGGAATACAAATCCGCATCGATTCATGCAATCCTGATCAACAAATCAAGTGCATTAAACAGTCTTTAAAATTAGAAACGTTGTCCACTGAAATGTTTCCATGACTTACTATATCTCCATGTCATTACCAGGAAAGACTGCAATTTAAGAAATTTCCCTTCAGTTATGCTGGCTTGAGTACTTCATAGGCTTATTGAGAAATCGCTCAGTCACTTTAACTAGGCTCTATCAAATTGCACTTTTGGCGAAGTTCACTTTTTACTGGCTTCATTAGAAACGAGTTCGCATCCACCTGTTTGCTGTAAACAAAGGGCTCCGTTTTCTCTAGTCTTGCAAAGGTCACTTTTGCGGACTTCCTCAGAAAAGAGCTCAGGAATCACCTTGGTCAATTCTCAGCCGTCACAATTACTTTTTTAGTCACCATGAAATCCGTCAACAGAGCCCTTCTCGCTCTCACGTGGATTCCCGTCGTGTATACCTTCACAAACCACCTCTTCCAGCCCTACAAGGTGACCGGGCGGTCAATGTCGCCAACTTTCAACCCTGGAACAAGCACCACTACCAACGACGTTGTGCTTGTGGCCAAGTACGGGGCAAAAGAGCGTTCTTACGAGAGGGGAGACGTGGTGATGTTCCATTCCCCAAACGATCCTGAGCGCATAGTAACCAAGCGTGTGAAGGGCTTGCAGGGTGACGTAGTTACCACTAGGAGTCCATATCCCAAAGCAGAGGCAGTAGTACCACGAAATCACATCTGGGTAGAGGGTGACAATGTGTTCCATTCAGTTGACAGCAACACGTTTGGGCCCGTAAGTAAGGGGTTGATGGTGGGGAGGGTTTTAATGGTGATGTGGCCCCCTAGCAGGTTTGGGTTTTTGGAGAAGTGACCGAAGAACTATGTCAGTGAGGAAGCAGCCATGAATGATATCTGGGTGCGTCTAAACCGACAGACTGGTGGAGTCAGTGAGGATACGATCTAAGGTTAAAAATGAGCCCTTGCTGATAAGCGAGTTGCTAGTCAATGGCATCTACTGAAATGGCCTAGTCAATGACTGTTGACCGAATTGATCTAGTCAATGACTATTGACCGAATTGATCTACTTCATGCATATTAACCAAAATGACTCAATGATCGAACTGTCATAAGCTCATTACTGTATCATAGGGTAATAAAATCAAAGGTGATTAAAAAGATATCTGGTTAAATCAATGATATCTAACTCAGCTTAGAGTTATAAATTCCTGAGCAACAGGGGTCAGTTAAAGTTTATCTGGATACTGAAAGCGGCTTCCGAAGAATGCGGATGCTAGTTAAAGGGTCCTAATGACTGCTGGCTTAATGAACGACAATGGTTCAAACATCTTGTAAATAGATGGTTCTAAATGCCTAACGAAAAGCTTCACCATGTAGCTGACAACTAATCCCTTTCCAAGCGGTACTTTACCGTGTTACAAATAATTATTTGATATAATGTCTGCTCTATTTTGACCAATGCTTGGCTAATGCATTAATTCTGCCCCAAACACAATAGAAGCTGAACCAAATTGCTTTCACTGGATCTCTGTGATGCAAAGCTGCTGAAACCCTATCACCTCCTTGGACAACCCATCAAGAATGATATGTACTGACTTCTTTATATAATTTTCCCTGTTAATAGACTGCTCCACGAACACCACTTGAACCACCCAACTACAACCGTGTAAGCAGATGCTTTGCCTTCTTTTAAGTACATGGTTTATTGCTACATACCTTTACTTCTATGGGCAATATAACAGTGCATATTTCCTCCGTATAACCACTACAATGATTGTGGTAGATTTACATAATTGTAGGCCAGTTTGTGTATATTGTTTTTTGATTCGCATTGTTCCTTGTTCACGTCTTTGCGCACCGCTTTTCGTTCTCCGCCCAGGTTGATTTTTTGAAGCCCCGTCTAAGGTGTGAATGCGATCTGGGGTACACCACAATTGCCAGTGACAAATGTTTAGTAAAGGCAGAACAAGGCAAGACCTTATTATGTAGGTATTCTGGCGAGAATGATGGCGGTGCCTTCTACCAACTTCTTGATATCTGTCGTAAACGAACTACCAGGTCAACCACCAATAATTTCCACGTAGACAAATGTCCAAGTTCCCCGTGAACAATTGCATCATGAGGTATGCTTATGTTTCACTAGATGGAACCAGGAAACACCGACTAAATACAAGGAAATACCATTCAACGATTCCACAACTCGCAATAAGCCATATCGAGGAATTGAGTTGTCGTTTTATTCATCAGCATCAGCAACAACACAATTTCTGGCCTTTTCACATGTTCTGTCAATCAGGTAAGAATCATCAGCTTACTATTCTGTATTCTCTCACTATTCTCTCATCCTATCTCATCACTCCTTCGACCACGTAGCCACTTCGTTGGTCTAAACCTCCGTCAGTGCCCCTTCAATACTCGCTGACGTTGTTGTCGGTATCTGTGACCTTGCACGACGCAATCTTGATAACCACAAGTGCGTTTTGCTCGTCTTCAATGTACTTCTTGACTTGCGACTCGTCAATCTGCGAGTTGTTCTTGTGCAACAGCTTGTAGAACAGGAACTGTTGCAGACCTGACTCGACAACCTCTGCCGATCCGACCAACATCACCGAAACTCTGCCGAGCTCGTTCTTGTTGACGTTGGCCAACAATTCGTACAAAGAGTTTCTTCTTCCGGTGGGCTTATCGTCGTTATTCTTCACAGATATCCAATCGTGGACCAAGATGGCCACCTTGGGGTTCTGCACCATGTTTTCGTATTTGGTGGTTGCTTTAGGGGTGGAGATAATGACCTCGTGAGCATCACCGTTTTTGTAGTACGTATAGTTCATCAACGACACGTGTGGGATATCATTGTGACTTGTGGCCAAATGTACGAACCTCGTAGACTTGAGAAGGCCGATAACGTTTTCTGGAAGGGTCATTAAGTAGAAAGGTGTGAAATAATTAATATGAATTGTTGCCTTCGCTGAAGAACGTGGAAAAGAGAACCAATTAGTATGATGAGTTTTTGTAGTGTGGGAGTGAGTAGGGTGGAATGAGTAGGTGGAATGAGTAGGGTGGAATGAGTGTGTGGAATGAGTGAGAGTTTTGTGGAATATGAAAGAGTTAATTCAGTGACGAAGAAGGAATATGGCAAAGTAGTGAACTTTAGTAATAATGAATATTTAGTAAGTAATTGAAGAATCAGCAACGGATTGTATGGATGACCTAACTCATTCAATAAAGCTACGACTTGATGTCAATGGTGAATCGACTATTTAAGAACAAAATACTAAGAACCCCGGGTAGTGCCAAAGTACGCTCAGTTATCACGAAAGACCCAACCTATAATGTAGTTGAAATAGGCAAAAGATAAAGGCGATGGAGCATTATGTAGTATAAATTTGAGTATCCTACTTTTAGGAATTTTTTGCTCTCTATTACGAGCTTGACATGCTGAGTATGGCATTTTTACATAACTCTTCGATAGGATGTAGGAGTTCGGTGTGATGTAGAGTCATAAATGAGTGCATTCAATTTCTCGATATGAAGCCTTAGAGTGGATATTTAAACGTTTCCGAATATACTGCAGTGAGTTGATAAGTGAGGCCCATAGTCCAGTTCTGGTTGCGACCAGCCATATGTTGTTCCGTTGAGAACAGTTTCATAGTCAGCGTTTGCAGTTACTCACTATAGCACAGTTTCCACCTTCATCATGGCATCATCGGTTGCATTCAGAGCCACTTTATCGAGGTATTTAGTTCAGCGCCATACTTGGTCACTTAACTAACAAGTTCGCCGTCCCTCCTCACTGAGTCTGTCAGCTCGGAGACTTCGTCGTCGGCACGCTCACAACTGGGTCATCTTCTTGAAACTATGCCCCTCCAATAGCTGCGCCAACTCGTCCAACGTAATATCCAACTGCACCAGCCTACTATCCTCAATCACCAAGTTCTTGTTCAAACTGATGTTGGTGATGATGTGTCCGTCGTTATTAGTAGTCACACCCGAGGCATCGAGCAAGAGCCCAAGCTTGTACAAGAACTCCCAACTGTTGGTCAAGATCTGCGGCAGCCACACCTTCTGGTTGATCTTGAAGTTGGTGAGCATCTTGCTATCAAGGCCAGTGTTACCCATGGTGTTTGACGTCGCACTGATATTATACGTCCTGATCATGTCCTTGTACTCGGCATACGCCAAGTTGAAGTTGATGACCTGTAATTCGTACTTTTCAATCCACCTTGCTGCGGCAATTACAAGTAGAAGCTCCAACGGCAGAAGCGCGCTCACCATCGACTGCACGTTGTTGGTCATCTGTGACTTGACGTAGGCACTGAAGTCGCTATCCTGCGGGAAAGGACACTGCGGACTTACTCGCAGAACAGCATAAACCATGCAGTTGTTTAGCTCCTTCAAGTTCTTTATCGAAAAGAAGTTTTGGTACACTAACTTGCGCAAGTTAGATGGGCTCTCAAAGAGCTCGTCCATGCGTTTATTCCATTCGCTTCCATACGAGCGGTTTTCCAACGTCGCAAGCACCTTGTCGTTGAGTATCAAGTTCAAGCGAGCCTCCTGCCAGAAATCCACAATCAGATTGCACTTTTCTATGGTGATAATCCGCTGCGAGAACCGTGACTTCACACGCTTCTCAAGGAGCTCGCGCGCAGTTAACCGTGTCAGTAGTCCGAGCACGCATATAGGCGTGGAGCTGTTCTGGGTCATGTCAAAGAGATTGTAGAGCAAGGTCTGCTTGCTGCTGGAGGTTGTGAACTTCTCAAACTCGTCAATCACGAATACTATGGAGAGCCGCAGGCCAGGTTCTGAGTTTTTGTGTTCGAGAATCGAGAGAATGTTGGCGAAAGTGTCGTTGATGGAACGCTGCTCGAAAGTTGCCTCATCTTCATCTTCGTTTTTGTTAATGTCTAATTGTCTGGCGATCTCACGCAATGCGACGTTATCGTCTGCGTGGATAAATGCATTTAATCTCACAGTGATAAAGTGGTCGTTATACTTGGACGATATGTCGGTCAATGCAGTTTCTACTATCGCGGACTTTCCTGTGGCACGCGGTCCGATAATGAGTGTCGAGTGGCCTTCATGGTCGCGGACAGTGTGTTCTATGAGTCTATAGACCTCGATGTATTTTTTGTAGAGGACGTTCAGGAGTTTGATGTTGTCGAAGCGACCAAGGAGCTGTGACTTGACTTGGGATGTGACTATCGAGATGTCGGCTGGTGAAGCAGAAAAGGGTGAATGTTGTGCGCCTGAAGCTGGGTGATTCTGATCAAGTACTATGTGTGATTCGTCTTTTGGATCGGCATTTGAGATGGAGCCTATGTTTTGTAATGGGGTTTCAAAGTCTAACAGGTCTGTTTTATGAGACTTTTGACTTGTTTTGGATCGTACGTCGTGGTTTTCTGGTGATCGCTTTCTAGATTCCATGGTTGAAAATAATAATATGCGTAGATAATATGATGGGTTGAAGGATTAGCAAACAGAAGTAGGAGTGTGAGATGAAACGTGTGAGATGAGGAAAAGTTGAGGAGTTGAAGAGTTGAAGAGTTGAAGAGTTGAAGAGTTTAAGAGTTGAAGAGTTGAAGAGTTGAAGAGTTGAAGAGTTGAAGAGTTGAAGAGTTGAAGAGTTGAAGAGTTGAAGAGTTGAATTGCAGACCTGCAAAATTGATGACGACTTACGAAACAAATCAACAACGGCGAACTTGATTGAAACGAAACTGCTTGAATTACAAAAGCAGTGGAAGAGAATGATTGAATAATAAGGACACATTTAAAAGTATCTATACTTACTGGTGTTTGTATCTGAATGTGAACGGAAGAGACGAGAGAAAGAGATGAGATTAAGAGATGAGATTAAGAGATGAAGAATGTTTATGAAGAGGATGTTTATGAAGAGGGTGTTTATCACGATGTTTAGGACGTGTGATTTCTGGTTATGAATAGTCATTAACGGGATGGTTATTGAATTGATGAATCATGCTTTCTACAATTCTTTCATACTCTCATACTCTCATACTCTCATACTCTCATACTCTCATACTCTCATACTCTCATACTCTCATACTCTCATACTCTCATGCCATCATACCCAGTACCTCCAAACAATCATACACCCATTTGCTTTCCACTCGTCACTTCTCTTCTGCTGATGGATGAGTACTTTTTTCCGTCCCCTCGCAGTCAATATGTGGGTCTTGTGACCTATGAATACCAGACCCTACACCGACGAAACATTTCTTCTACTTCATATCTGCACTGCACCCTGAAACATCCGCAATGCAACTCAGCTCTCTTAAAATGTGGGTTTTTTTTGCACGGTTTCCTCTTTGGGACTTTGAAACAAGTGCTGCAAATTGCAGCAATTAAACATAAAGGACAGCGATTCCCGGCGCAAAACAACCATGACAGCCCTACTCCACGAGTACAAAGGTACTAGTAGGACCCTGGATGGCAGTCTTTACGAAAAAGACTTAAAGAGCTTGTTTTCCATGATGATCATAACCCTTGACTTGCAGCCTGCAACTTCCAAGTTTACTTTCCAGAAAAACTACCCCTTCCTGTTCTCGTTGGAAAAAGCTTTGAGTGTCATGGAACATCTCGAGGTCAGTTTCGATTTAAACCCCACACGCACCATTATCCGGTATAATGTGATGGCGGATCAGGCACTTGGCCTTGTTGACCGCTTCTACGCAGCAAAGTTGCTTCATTCGCCGGCAGATAGAACACGCAGAAAACCAAAGTCCGCTGTTCTTTTACAACCAACACCCAAGGGTATTGCTATTGTCACGGATTTTTGCAGACGCATAGGCATGAAAAGAAATAAGTGTCCGCAGGTGATTCTTGATCCGAGTTTTTGCACCATGGATTTGTTCTACTTCGAGCGGGACGCTATTTCTGATAAGATCGTGTACTCGGAGTTTTTCTTGTGCATATTGTTCATGCGCATGATGGGGCCCAAACCGAACGTCTGGACACCCACAATGAACCCAGACC
Organism: Kodamaea restingae; assembly: GCA_003707425.3. Taxonomy (NCBI): domain Eukaryota; kingdom Fungi; phylum Ascomycota; class Pichiomycetes; order Serinales; family Debaryomycetaceae; genus Kodamaea; species Kodamaea restingae. The sequence goes on from PPJA03000019.1 coordinate 244,557, forward strand.
CGCTCCCACAATTGAGCTTGGGCATAGAGGGGGAATTGAACGACTTTATAAAAAAAGAGCCCCCTAAGGGCATCAAAAGTCCATTCCACCACAGGTTTTTCACAAACCCCGAATCAGACTCTCATATCCAGTACTACGTATCAAGCACTGGAGTAAGGCTATTCCGTGATAGAGCTTTTGGCTCTCAGATGATGCCCTTGTGTATGAGTGGTGCCGCAATTGTACAATGGCTATGTGACTGTACAGATATTATGAATAAGGACCACGCAATTCACATGGCGATGCTTCTCTTGCAACGAGGCTCGCTCGAGGCGATTGAACTCGCCCCACTGGTTTCAGCAAAAGATAAATTTCTATACTCTAGAGAGGCTTTCTATACATTGGGGTCTTTGGGGATCCGAGAGGTGGACTGGGCGATCTACAACGGCATTGCGCGCGTTGCAAGACCGATACGAGACTTTCCTCTCAAGGATGTTCTCCGCGATCCAGGAATGCGCTACTTATTCCGTAAGCATTTGGAGAGTGAGTACTGTGCGGAGAATCTTGACTTGCACATCCAGCTCAAGCTGTACGAAAAGAAGACGAAGAACCTTAATATTTTGATGAGAGAGATAGGATCTGAGACCCTTTATTTCGAGGGAAAGCCCAAGGCACTCCACAAGGCTGCTTCAAAGTGCTTGCAGCACGCATATAGCATATACTTTGCCTACTTATCGAACGAATCGCCGTTTGTCGCAAATATCGACTATAAGTTGATGGACATGGTACAGAGAGTGATGTTAGGAGGAGTGGCGCCTGATTTGGCTTTTCCAGAAACCCCACTAGAGAGGGCCTTTTCAGATGTGACTGGTGACGATTTGGCTCGGAGTAAGGAGACAAATTACATCACGCCCAAGATAAAGGGTACGGAGACGATTCGCTCTGACACGGCAGATTCTCAACTGAGCCTTAGCGATGTAGAAAACAGAGTTGTAACGTTTCTGGGTCATGTGCGCAGTGACAAAGGCTCTCCTGTGAAAAATGGCTCTTTTCGGAGTTCTCCTTTTCAGTTTGTACGAAATGGCTTTCCCTTAAGCAGTGCCAGTGATGAGTCTCTCGTTTCATTTGACAGGGTTGTTAAAGGCGTGACTACTATGTCGCTGGAAGAGATCGTGGCCAGAGAGATACATTTGGGCTCGGGCGCAGACGATATCCACAGTACACTCAGATTATTGGGGGAGATTTCGAAGGTGTTTGCAAAAGTGAGCGCCGAGATATGCCGTATGATGGAGCGTGATCTGCTCCCAAAGTTTATGGCTAGTGAATCATTCAGGGGGATTTTAAGGAAGATTGAGATCAAGTATAGCTGAATATGAACTAAATATTTCTCAAGAGCCTGTTTTGATGTCCTGTGTATTGATGACGGGGAGCTTTTATAATGAGTATTTATATTGAGAGATGAGTATAATGCAAGTCAATGACTATCTATTGCTAAGTGGAAGACAAGTTAATATTTAAGTTAATAAAATTTGATAAGAGTGATCATGAGTAGTATATAAGGCAGTTCTCGATTGAATGTAGCTATCCACTGGAAAATAGTTGGGGAATAGGGACGTCCAATAACGGTTGCAAAAAGTTTTTGCTGCATGAGTTCCCAAAAGAATTAAAAGGAGGGATTAGCATAGTGGAAACCAGGTTGATTTAAAGGTATCTGTATGGTTCAGTTGAAACAGAAGGTATGTATGTAGTTTATGGATTCCAATATGAGTTATAACTCACTCTGATAGGTGTTAAAAGTCAAATGTTTGGCTGATGAAAGATACTGTGTATCTGAATACTTTCAAACCCCTACAAAAACTTCATTATAGTATGTTGGAATATGTCACTGAGAATGATAATTCACATGATCATACATAAGACCGATATTTGGAATGAATTGACATGGGCGTATGCCTGTGTCATGTTCCAATAGACCGTCAACCTAACTGCACGCAAACTCGACGTAGACGAGTATCATATAATTCGTCATAACAGATAGTCACTATAAATAGAGGCCTCGAGATCTTATATTGAGGGGTCACACCAAGAGATAAGCTTCGCTTTCTTTAATTAGATCAAGTGAACATTCATAGGACAAAACTATTATAGTCAATAGAAGTCAGATCATATCTTCTCGGACATTCTTAGCAATCATCGAACCTATGTATTGAGATTAACCAGAGCATTCAACTAGATTAGACATACTTTAGTCATAATTTCTTTATAGTAAATTCCAGTGTGGCTGCGAATTAAACTTCTCGGCTTAAGGGAGTGTTGGAGAGAGTCTCACTTCATACTAAGGAGCATACTTCAGTTGGCAATTTGTAAAATCACCTGGTCGCCATAGGACGTGAAGAAACCACTTAGTTGCGGGCTACTAGGATTAACGAGATAACTACATTAAGTTTTTACCAGTTATTCCAAGTAGTTCGTTATTGCCCTTGTCAAATGGTCAGCAAAAAGCTCACCGACTGCGAACAGCGTGGATATATCCCTTAATTAACTAGTTCACTCAGTTTACATCAGTCAGCTCATCACTCAGTTATAACTCTACATTAACTAATTCCCTCTTCACCTACTTCATCCGTGAAGAGTTCGTCCAACATTAACTAAGTTCCTCTTCGCCGATCAGCAAAGAGCTCAGTTGTCACTCTCTATGAAATTGGCTCCAAAATAGTACCCTTCTTGATTGTCGCCCATCCAATCAAACGCCAGTGCTTGTCAATACGTCTGGACAATGCAATCTTCTCGTTAACCTCGGTACAAGCAGGCGAGGTCAACTGCAAACGGGCCATATCAGCCTTAACAGCGAGCACACGCGCACCGGTGGCAGTGGAACCGATATTCACCATCAAAACTTCGTTCAATTCCAACTTGCGCACCTTGGCACCCTGCTTCTGACCGTCGGTCTTGACACCGAGCAATCTTCTCAAAAGGAAGTAGTTGATTTCGATATCAGTGTAGATCTGTGGCAACTGGCCTCTAGCACCGACAACCTGACCAACCAATCTGTCGGCTCTGCACAAGGTTGGGTCCACCTTGGTACCCACACCAATAAGACCACCAGGCACAGCGAACTTCAAGTCGTTGTGCTCAGCAAAGAGCGACACAATGTTGGAGAAGATAGGCTGGCACTGGATCTTACCGTTGTCGTCCTTGGTGACAATACCAGGTCTGATCTCAATCTCATCGCCGATCTGGAAAACACCTGTCAAGATGGAACCACCGGCGACACCTCCCTTGAGGTCGTCTATCTCTGCACCTGGCTTGTTGACATCGAAGGATCTGATGACGATAAGGCGAGGCGAGGCAGAGAAGTCTCTCATCGGCACAGGAATGTAGTTGACAATGAACTGGTTAACGGCGTCGATGTTGTACTTCAATTGTGCGGAAATAGGCACGATTGGTGCACCATCTGCAATAGTACCTCTAATGAAGGCCTGGATGGACTTCTGGTGCTCCAAAGCAGACTCCTCTCTCATCAAGTCCACCTTGTTCTGAAGAATGATGACGTGCTTCAACTTCATGATCTCGATGGCAGCCAAATGCTCGGAAGTTTGTGGCTGTGGACAGCTCTCGTTACCAGCCACAAGCAAGAGCGCGGCGTCCATGACGGCCGCACCAGACAACATAGTACTCATCAAAATGTCGTGACCTGGGCAGTCGACGAAGGAAACGTGTCTCAATAAGTTGTATCTACCCTCACATCCCTCACGTGCACACTTTGGGTGTATTTCCTTGTCACTCTTGAAGGAACGGTAGCACTCTGGCTCAGGACACTGTTCGTTGTCACACTTGTAGATCTTGGCGTTTGCGTAACCCAACTTGATGGTAATGTTTCTCTCCAACTCGTCCTTGAAACGGACGGTTTGGACACCGGAAATGGCTCTGACCACGGTCGATTTTCCGTGCGCCACATGACCAATAGTACCGATATTTATGGTGGCCTGTCTGTTGATGATGTCTGCGGAAAGTGGGGTCATGGTCGAGAAGTCGGCGTTGTCTGGCTGTTCTGGAAGTCCTCCGCCTTCTTCGAACTCTCTCTTTGCAGCCTCCTCATCGAAATCGTCATCCAAACCTGCGAAGGCGACGCTCTTCTTGTCCTTCGAGTCGTCGAGGGCATCGGCGTTTTTGTCCTCATTTTCACTCTCGATCTCTTGTTCGTATGTGAAGTCTTCTTGCTCCTCCACGGAACCTCCGATCACGATGTCGGGAGTTGCGTTTTCGATATCGTCGTACTGGGACATGGTGTGGTAAAAATTTTCAGTCGTGCGAAAAACACAGAATAAAGAGTTTGGAATCTGAATAGAGCAAAGCGAAGGTGGGCGAGAAATCTTAGACCTTGGCAAGTGAATGTGTAGGGATTACTCGAGTGAAAGCTGATGAAAGCTGGCATATGAGTAGTTATGAATTTGTATAATGTGGGACAAATGTGATGTTATGTAGAGAAGTGAACCCGAGTAATCTGTCAGTAAGATAGGAGATTTAGCTGTCTGGGTGGGAGACTAATGGGGTATGAACAGTACAGGGTAAGTTATGTTTAAGAACAGTACGATACGGTAACTTAAAAGAAAGGGCTGAGAAAAAGTGCGAAGGTGAGCCAAAAGCTACCACAGGGTTGAATGTAGCTACCCTCTTGATTGCACTATATGGGACATACAGGGGGGGGGGGGGGGGTGCTATAGAGCAATCTTCTGAATTGTGCGCTCCGTGTCGCGACTAAAACGACCAATATTGAACATCTCGGTCGAATAAGACCGTAGTTACATATGTCCTGTATATAATCAGGACAGGCTCTAAAGCAACCCATGTTGGATGTTATCGAAACATGGCGGGCGGAAATCCCCAGATTGGCATGGGAAGTCATTTGAAAATACGAACTCCTGGCAGCTCAGGGTTGAAACAGGCCGTTGCTTATTTTTGTGGTGGGACCAGCCAAAAACTACTGGGATGAAATCGAAGTTTACGAAAAATTACTGGGATGACGTAGATGATTACTGGGACTAAGTGGCAAATTACCGGGAACCAGCAGACAATACCGAGTAACTAGTGGAAAGAAATCAATCGCCCACCAAATATGTCAACCACGGCACGTGATTTGTCGTACTGCACATAGTGTATACCAACCAACCTCACCGTTAACGCATTTCTGCAGTGACCGCCATTTTTTGGTTCACCTGTTGGGTTTCTTCAAATTCAAGATCTCTGCAGGTTCTGAAGTTCTATTCACTTGGAGGTACTACGCCACCACGTCCTCCCTTCGCATTATACACTGATCATCGTTTTTATTGGGTTTTGTTAAGTTATTCGCAGTGTCTTCATTCTATTTGTGTATTTATCGATCTGTATTGTAGGATAATGTTTGAAGAGAATTTTATACACCACACTCCCAGAATGAATACAACTGTTGATCCCACATCAATTACTAACTTGATGCTTTAACTGTAAATGCAGTATTATTATTCTGTACTTTTGATATTTGCTTATATAATCGCCTGGCTGCAAAAAATTAAATAATCGCCTGGGGTCTATTTGTGTACAAACAAGTGTTTGTAATAAAATTACCACTTCTCGAAACCAGAATTTGAGCAAACCCAGAAGCTTAGTGTGTACAAGCGTGAGATGACAGGCTGCCACTTTTATGCAACTGCATCCCTTTGAAGCAACATGCTTCATTGGCTCAGCCTAAAAACTGATCATAGCTGCTAAGTGAACAGCTTTACTATTGGCGTGAAAGTTCAATTGGAGGCAATGTCCCCCCACTGTCAGCCATCTGGAGATGTGCGTGACTGCTGGTTCAAGCTACCATAT